>JAQGCN010000041.1:0-59017 GCA_034699725.1 Friesea truncata | reverse complement strand
CAAGGAGGCGTGGCTTGCGTAAGAGTTATAAACATACTCATACTCATACACTACGGAGGGTGAAATCTTACTGTTCAATGGTTTACAAAGAAAAAACAACAACATAAAAGAGGCTTCATCCGCTTTTGTTTAATTAGTTTTTTTTTGGTTATCATACAAGTTTTTATAATAAATATAATAATATTTTATTTTAGTTTCGTAAGGAGTATCCACATATTTATTCTGAGCGATTCGGGGATCCCGACAATCCTGAAAGTGTGGATCCCTGCGCTGAGAAAAAAAAGGAAAAAAAGCCAAGGGGAAACATACTTCTCCCATCATTTTTCTAAATGTCCATTTTTGTAAAAATGTAGTTTTAAACAAATAGAAAAAATGTGTGAATAAAAAATTAATTCAAAAGTTGAACTCTGCTGATTAAAATCAACGAAGCCAATCAAACTTAAGAATAAATTATTTTAAATTAATTATAATAGATTGATTGACTAAAGATTTCATTATTATATTTAATAAATTTTTTACTTTATTTTAATTATTAACCAAAATTAATTTTAGAAAACAAACTTTCAAAATGGCGAACAAATTGAATTTTCCCCAGAAAAAGTGGAATGGTGACCAAGAAAGAGAAATGGGAGGAGACGATGACGAAACGGGAGCCAATAGACAGCATCATCATCGTCGCTCCACGAAATTTCTTTTGCAAAACTAAGAATTGCTCATAAGATAATACTTATCGCTAGTTAAGGTAATACTTAACATAAAATTTAATTATTAGTTTAATCGAGGTGTTTGTTTGGTGGAATTTTAACTAAATATACCGATTAATTATTAAATTTTGTATCAACTTTCTGTTTTCTAAAAACCTGTCGAGCGGTGTCGTCTACGATGAAAGCTTAAGTTAAAGAAGGATATCGAATCGAGATGTTGTTAGGTTGGGGACGATTTTTTTTGGAGAGATTCAAATGAAAGTGAGAGGACTTCAACAGATGACTTCAGTAGGCATTGAGATGCCAAAGACGAAGGCTGAGAGCGTTCAAGAATTTTTAAGATCTTGAAGGAAAATTTCTTAAACCAAAAGCTAAAATAAGCGTTGACTAAATGGCAAAAATTAATACAGAAAAATTGTGTATTTAGATTAAAATTTAGTATATTAATTCTTATTAATTATTGAAATGATCATCTATTTCTGTTGCATTCTGTTTTTATCTGTGTCTGAACACGTCCAAGCCATTTCTTCTTCAGATGTCAAATACAATACTGAGTTTTTAAACACAGAATTGGAAACTTTAACACAATTAATCATAAGATTAGCTCAGTGTCGTGCAAACTGTTTGGATAAAGTAAGTTAGAAAGTATTAATTTTTAATAATAAGGAATATTTTTCTATTGTTTCCTATTGTATAAGTTAGGAACCAAGTTCTAGAATTCCTAGAAAAAAATTCAGGTATTCAACTTACCACTGCCATTGTGTAAGACAAGAGACCTGCTGGGAGAAAGTTTTGAGTTTTCCAAACTTTCTCCAAGTTATTTTCCTATAGTAAAAGTAATAATTTTTCAGAAATAAAAAATTTTCTGAGATTTCTCAACCTTATCTTTTTCCTTTCTATTGTAAAAATGTTATCAGTAAACTTAAAATTTCAATTCTAGTGAAAGCATTATGTGAGTTTTCTTTTATTGTTTATAGTTTGGAGTTGGTGAAAGTAAATTTCCTTTGTCATTAAATTCTTCAAGTTCTTCTTCTTCTCCTTCTTTACAACACGAGGTGAGTGTGATAATTTCTTTTATATTCTTCAATTTTAATTAACATGGTGGTGTTATTATAATAAATGTTGGTAAACTTATTAGGAAATGCGCCATATAAAGTTTAAGTTTACCAGATGTAACAATGAATTATTGAATTTCGTACAATTACAAAAGTTTAACTTAACATTTTACTCAACTTTAATTCTAATGCTAATTTACGCAAAGAGTAACAAATTGGTTTTAAAATCATTTCAACATCATACATTATTCATTTGTTTAGTGTCCAGTAGTTGTACTTTTATAAACGAAAAAAGCGATGCTGCTATGAAAAGCTAAATATCAAATTTTAAAAATTAAATGACTTATCCTATAAAAAATAAATGGTTTGTCGTACTTCAAAATTACATGCAGATAGAATGGATTTGTAATAATTAAGTTTCATGAAAATTCACTATAATATATTTCTTAAATCTTTAAAAAAAATTCTAATTTAACGTCTGATGAGTTTCAAAAATAAAATGAGTTTTCATTAGAGTGAAAGTTATTGGATGAATAATAATTTAGAATTTAGATTGTACTTACGATGATCTCAGATTTTAGTTTCGTGACAGTAAGTTTTTAAGAGAAAGATTATGCATATTCATGAAAGATGAAACTGCTGCTGTGAAGGTCCATTTATTTTAACAAGGGTTTTGAAATACGTAAAATGACACTCAAAATTATGTTATATATGCTTCACTTCCAAAGTTTTTGTAAGTAAGGAACAGTCACTAGAATATTCCGGAATAATTGGAGAACACCAAAAATAGAACTTACAAGTAGTCAGTCATGTACGGATTTGTTTCGAGACAAATCATAAGGAATATATTGTATTCGAAGCTGAACGCTTTAATTCCCAGTAGAATATTATTATGGTTGGAATAAGTTATTATAATTCTCAGAATTTAAATTAGAAATACAATAATATACATCGCCTTTATTATTTTCTTAATTAATTTTTGGTGAATAATTCATAATTCATTTATATTTGAATGATTATTTTGTCAATATATTTTTCAGTGCTGGAATACATGCAATGTAATTGAAAATGAAATACAAGAAGAAGATATTAAAATTAATGTAACTGACCACCGTCATCAAACACTACGATTGTGCTCATCCACTTCATCGATTTGTGTAAGTATTTTTTTAATGTTCAAAATACTAGTAAGAAATATTGTGAAAGATGCCCTTAATTTATTTGTGAGAAACTTTTTTACTTGACATTAAATTGAATTACTTTTAAGCTCTTCATCCTTGAAAATCCTATTTGTCAATGCTTCGATGTAGGTAAGGTAGTAGTGGTAGTGGTGTAATCTGGTAATCACACTTTGGGAAAAGACATAATACCCGGAACGAAAAGAAGAATAAAGGATCGTGTGAAAAGAAGCAAAATCTCAGAGACTAATCATTTCTAAGCCGCCTTGGTGAAAAAATAGGGTAGCTTTTGTATAATATGTTGAAGTTAATGAAAATTAAAATTTGAAGCGTGAAGATAGAGAAAACATACCCTGTGAACAAAATGTTTTAATTCCCTTTTAAAATAGTCCAAGTTAGATTTCTTAAAAATGTTTCCTGGTATTATAATGAAAAGTTTTCTTACTCTTTCGACACATGACATTTTATTTTATTGGCGTTTCTATTTTCTTACGAATGCAACGTGAAGAAACCCAGATAATGTTATTTGCGTGTATTAAAGCCTCGTTCTTGTTTCCATTTTCTAAGAAAGACACGATACTGAAATGGAATTGGAGACAATTGTCACCTTTCAGTAAAATTAATGAGGCAAGAAAAACCACACGGAGAGTAGAACGTTAGTCTGATTGGATCATGATTTTTATGTTCTCAAATAATCGTAAACAAAATGGAGATTTATGACTCAAAGATGTGCCGAATGTTGGATCAACTTTGAAGTTTTCTTTTTTACTTTTTCCAAATTACATAATCGTTTTTATTAAAAAAAAGTGTCATACAATCACAATCCAACTAGCAAATTGCAAAATCACATTGAAACCTCATTCATTGCTTTCTTTAATTTCTAAGCAGGATTATTTAAAAGCGTGAAATATTTTGTAATTTTTTTTGTACTTTCTATAGTTGAGTGGATGCCAAGAAGCGTGCCGATTTTTCAATGAGAAACTTAATAAAAATCCGATGGTTGGACTGAAATTGTCACCGTTGAAACTTGTAGAACTCCCGGAACCTGTGACAGCTCTTCCTGTTGAGCCATTCTTGACATTTTCTCTACAGACTTCACTGTTATCATGGCCAAGTTTTAAATTGTCACCTGACAGTCATTTTGTATATACTGTTGTCCAGCATAAGGATTCGTCATGGGAAGTTAAAGGAGAACAAACTAGTAGAACTGAATTTTTTTTAGAATTGGACGCTGAACTGAAATTAAACGACCTACGAGTCCTTGCTGTCAATTCAAAAGGACTAACTCATGTCTACTCTTTCAAAAGTCGAAGAAATGAAAAAAAACAGGAGGATCCTTGGCACTTGAAACTCAATTCAATGATCCATCAAAAGTTTCTAGTACTTGCAGAACTAAAATGGGATTGTCCACAACCATTGTCACCTAAATCGAAAAATGATAACTTTTTTCTCACATGGGAAGTCTATGGTGGACTTGTACGTGGCCATTTACTTTCTGACTCAAATCTTGTTAGTATTAGCCTATGGCCTAATACAGGATACACCTTTCAGGTAAAGATCTTATCCTTCCTATTGAAAAGTAAGACTTAATTCAATTTTAACCCAAAAAGAAAGTTGGAGTGAATTGAATTTCTTCTTTCGCCAACCTACCTTTGGGATTTTCTAGGTTTATGATGAGAAAAAAATGACAAAAATATACTAGTTCCTTACATCAGAAGGAAAAAATTTTTTATCGAAATCTTAATAACATCATTTGCTACTGACTTAAAAAATAAAATAAGCAACAAAACTTTTGAATAGAAACTTTCTTTTTAACAATATTTAAGCTGCTTAAAGTAAAAAGAAAGGAATAAGTCTTTGTTACTGAATGGCAGTTTTATAAAATTCTAAACAATAAAATATAAGCAGATCTTTTCTTGCAACCTCAAAAGAAATTGAAGATCTTGTTCGCTAGAAATGGTTGTCAAGCCTACATTTGACATAAGACAGGTGTATCTGTTGTAGTTGCATATCATAATGTATTATCTAACATGATCATAATACACGCAAACAACAAAGCTTAAATTGATTTTATCAAAACCAAAAGTGTCATATCAGTTTTGATCTTATTGTATAATAAACTTCAACCCTAATTTGGAAAATGTTAAATATGCAAAGGGCAAATAATTATTAGTCACAATTCTGATGAAATTCTGAAATTTAGTTCAATCAAAATTAAATAACAGGAGCAGTAGGAGTGGCAAGTGGAATGTTTAATATTAATTTTACATTATTTTGGCGTGATTTGAATAATTCAGAAGAATTGTACGTGTGACGAGTATATGAATTTAAAATGTTAAGATAAACTTTTAGATTTAGAACTTCCGATTTTCTTCGTATAGTCCGGATATTATTGAATTCCGTTTGAATTCTGAAACTTTGAAATCTTCCATTTAAACTACCCCAAAATCTTAAATAAACTCTATTTTCTATACCTGTTCAAATAAGATTTGGTTACCCGTAGAGGAAATGGGAAAGTAGGGAAGGGAATGAAAAGAAATGGATGGATGTGATGAAACTTCTTCATTGAGTTGAATAAAGTTTAAAATCCAGTTATTTTTTCGTTTGTATAATCGAATTAAATTCCTTCATTCCGGAAAACCAAAAACTCTTAGCTAAAATTCTTGGCTTTTATTCAATTTTAAGTTCTTTCGTTTTGATTCGTCCGTGAATTTTATAAAGAGAAAATGAAAATGAGTAAAGTAAATAAATCAAATATTATTTATAAATCTGAAAATTAAGTTTTGAAATTCTTGTAGGATATTATTATTATATAATGATGAAGAAAACGGAAAATTATTATAACTATTATTAGTGAAAAGAGTTGAAAATTTATTAAGAAAGAAAAGAAAGTCAGATTTTCTCTTTTTCTTTGAGATTGAAATGAAAGTTCGTTCCGTCTGTCGTCATTTTGTTAGAAGTAATGAGTGAAAGTAGCTTCTTCATATTTAACCCTTTTGCCTTAAAGGAAAAAGTAAAATTCACTTTAATTACATTTTATTTTATGATAATAAGTTCACAGCACGAAAAGCATCCGTCTTAACATCCGTTTTTCCTTGCCTCCAAGTATTTTTCGTCTCATTTCCTTTTGTACAAATTCCTTTTACTAAAGAGTCACTTCTAACTAATTTCACTTTCAAAGAAGGAAAGAAGAAGGTCAGATAAATTTTTGTAACCACATTCTTTGAAACTGAATTTATTTCTTGTGAAATAAAATTAAATTAAAGAACATTTCTGTAATACAGAAAATCGCATCAGTAAACAAGAGCAAATTCATTATAAAGAATTGGAAGCACTCTAAGCAATTGTGTATAATACTTGGTAGGCTTCAATTTTCAGAATTTTTAGTGAATGAAACAATCTTATGAAAACTACTGCTGCTGCTTGTTGTTATACTTGTGTTCCATTTTATAAATTCTTTTAATTTTTTAGGTTGCACTAATAGATGACGATAAATTAAATTTGGAGAAAAATAAATCTGCTGCTATTGAAAGTTTGGAATCGTCTCTGAGTTCAGGTGGTTTAATTCTTAGTCAAAAAAGCAATTTCCTCAACATCAATACAAGTCTTGCAACATTTTCCATCACAAAAAAATCTTCTTCTATTGAACGAAAACGTTCAGCATCAAAGAGCGAAGATGAAATTAAAGTCATGAAAAAACTTGTATCAAAGAATAGAGAAAGTGGTGATGGAATTCCAACATTTTGTCACTGGAGTACTGGACATACTCCAACTAAAGTAGAAATCCGATCATGTCGTTTAATTTGGAGTGTCCTATTTCTATGTTTTTTTCTATTTGTTTTATTTTTACTTGGCACAAGTATTGTAGCTATTCGGATTACAAAGAAAAATGCAGAGATGAGAGAAATCAATTCAAAATGTTCTGTCTCTAGCGTCTATGGGCCAAATATATATAAATTTCGACGAAAATTATTTAGATGGAAAATGAGAATTCCGTTTAATGTATTACAGAAAGGGAAAGTTGAAGATATGGTTAATTTGAGTGATATGTCGGATTTTTCAAGTTCGGACAATGAAGATGATGGTAAGTAAGAAATTTAAAGTTTATAATAATAAGGAAGGGTTAAGGGAGAAATGCTAATTACTTTATAAGGAAAGAAGGGTGGATAGGTGAAGATGAAAAAGGGGAGATAGAACTTTCTCTGTCACTTTAGCATGGGAAAGTGTACTTACTCCGGTGAAAATTAAATTGTTGACTCAGAATCCGTCTTTTGTATTTCTAATTCCCGAAGACAAAGGACTTTGGATTAGAAATAATCCCAGGAGAGGTTAGGGAAGAAAGAAGATATACATTAGTATTTAGTCTTTCACTATAAGAGAAAGGCCCCCCTTTTTCCTACTTTCTACTCATTCATCCGCTGTGTGGTATTTTTGAATAATTAACGATAGAAAAGAGAGAAAATATATAGTGAATTTTAGAGTGAAAGTCATTGTTTCCTTTCAATTAAAAACTTTACCCATAGGTTCTTTCAATTAATTTTACTCTTTATTTTAGTATATAACAAAACCTTAGCTTATATATACTGGCTATACTTCATGTTTTTTAAATTGAGGAAATATTAATTTCAATATACTTTTTTTTTTATATTTCAGAGAATGCTGGAACAGAAAATGAAGTTTGGTTTCAAACTGAATACAAAAATGAGAAAGTCTGAAAAGAAAAATTGAAATTAAATTAAACTATAAGAAGAATACAATGGCATAAACTTGTCGAAAATACAATTATATTATAAATTGTTAAATTGAAAACAAGAAAGTTATATTTTAAGATGGACTTTTATGGATTCTCATACAATTTTTGTAATTAATTTCGTTGATTTCTTTTTATTATAACCATACATTACTAGTCATAATTTAATTTCTTAGTTAATTTTTTTATAAAACTTTTTGTTATTAATGAATTTATTCTAAGATTCAAAATATAATTTATTCTATTTTTAATGTTGTGGTATTAAATGTCCCACGTGCTTACTGAATAACTAACTAATATTCTTCTACAATTTTTTACGATTACTAAGGATTTATTTCAATATTAGTACCGGAAGCAAGGTCGAAGGGATGGATTCGTTTCGGTTGATTTTTTTCTTACAAAAGGTTTAAGATGAACTCAGGTGAGTCATATAATAAGTAAAAGTAAGTACTAGTACGTATGTATATACTGGAACTTGGATTCTTTTTTCTTTGTGGTAAACCGATAATTGCATTGTGATTGTGAAGAGGGAAGCCGAATTTCCTTTCCGAAATTTTCCACTCCAATGACTGTCCAAAAATAATAGCTTTGATGAACCATCAAGTTTTTCTTTGAAGTTTACGAAAAATGAACATAATTAGTATAAGCATTATGCTATGACTAAACTACTGAATATTTTCAATAAAAATTTCTATTCGAGAACAACAATATATTGCTAAAATATAAAAAAATTTAAAAGTAATATTTCACAGTTTGAAACGGAAAAAGAAAAGATGCAAATTATACATAACAAAGAATATAAATTTTAAAATTTACTCTGAGAATACCCACAAACCACCACGGTAATATCGATGATCGGCCAATATTGTTAAAAGCCAAATATAGAAAAAGAAAATCATTGTATCTGAGTCATTGTAATTTAAAGATGCGTTTTTGCGTAACATCCAAAATATTTTTGTAAAATGAAACAGTAGCACGCGAGATTTGGATTATTACAGGGCACTGTCATTTTCAGGCTCTTGAAAGTGCCTTGATGATGTACTCCAGAATACTCCGGGGTGTAATAAAAACTTTACACGATCGGATCGTACCATGCTATGGTATAAGATGAGTAAGATCAAATCCACAAATTCCCTCTCAAGATCGTTACCATCATCATCAGCATCACCACCTGCGTTTGAAGTCTTTCTTTCTTAATACACAGCTGGAAAGAAGTGCTTCCTTTGAAAACAAGTGTATACTACAGTAGTACTGTACTGACCTTCTATACTTAATTATCTAACACTAACTATACATTTTTACTTTCTTTTTAAGTATAACTTCATATTATTGTCTACATTTTCGTGTTTTTCTCTTTAATGAGGGAGAAACCAATTTCTCCCTTCGTCATTATATTACTTTCTCCCCTTCCGTAATTTTCCTTTTCTCTCAAAGGATTTGACTGATTTATGGAAATTTCCTTTCAATTTTAAGAGTAAAAGTAAAATGGAAAAGTGAAAGAACATAATAATTAAATAAATGCTATGAAAATTAACATTTAAAAACTTTCACTTTTTCAATCACAAAATAAAAACTTGAACATTTAAGCTCTAAGTGAAAGTATATAGTTTCTATCGAACAAAAGAAGGAAATATTGATTTTAAAAATTGGAAATCATGATTCATGAATGCTAGCTTTTTACCTTCTTTGAAAGAAACTGTTTTTATTTATGAAAATTGAATATTATTTTCATTATCCCTTATTCTTAACATTTCAATTTAGGTTTTATTGTTATATCGGTTTTTCTTTGTAATAAATCAAGAGCGATTTTTCTTTCGCACCCTAAAATTTGCAATTGCAAACAAAAAGAATGAAATACAGATGTGAATTTTCTAAAGGAGGGGAAATTTTTGCAGTAGTTATTTGATAACAAGACCCATTCTTATATTTATCATTCAATTTATGGTCCCCTTCATCTTCTTTTTCCCCAAGACAAGAAGACACCATTACAATAATATTCCTCACCCCTCTTTTTTTTTCAGTTACGATTTTTCAAAACCAAGATCCAAAATTTGGTAAACCCACACAATAATACTGTGAAAGTGGTTTAGTTGGTGTTCCTTTTATTAAAATTTTTTGAAGATGAATTGCGTGGATAAGAAAAAAAAAAGATTTGAGTGGAATGTAATATTAAGTGTGATATTTTCCAGATCTCTCATTCTCATCCTTTATGTCAAGAATCAGGGACCATAACCACAATCCCATCATTGCATCATCGTGACTATAACAACAATAGAGTACAAATTCCATAGGAAATCCTCAAGATCCAACAATCAACATAATGACATGTCAGGAAATGGACGGCGTTTAAAAGAGGCGTAGAAGCATATACACGGAATCTCAAAAATCTAAAAAGGATGTGTGATAGTTTCTAAAGATAAAGAATATACTAATAACAAATTTTTTCCAAGAACTTTAAAATATCATTTAAGATTTTACTGATAAAACTCAAAATGTTGTCACTTTATACTTCAACTTGTATGCGATGACTTGACATGCGATGATTTTACCTTGATATTTTGTATAAGGAGTTTTTCACTGCAAAATTGAAAAGAAAGATAGTGTAAGTAGTGACTTCTATTGTTTGACATTATTGAATTGACTATAGTATATTTTTTGGACTTCAAAAAGTGGACAACAATAGAAAATCCTTAGTTTTCTTGAAGTGTTTCCAACTCCCGTTTTGAAAAGTAACAAAAGTAAAATGTCAGTTTTCCAATCTTTACCTCCGCCCATTTCACACCTTCCTATCATGTTCCACAAAAGAAAAATATAAGATAATTACCTCCTTTTACGTAATTCAAAACTTAAAAATCATTAAACAAAATTAAAGAATATAATATAATGTAGGCTAATCATAAAATAACAAGTTTTATTTCTAGGTTTATATTATCTCAATGATCCCTAATTCTTCTTTCATTCTTCGTGTTAAAATATAAATGCATGATCGTGCTTTTTTAAAGTGTAGAAAGGATTCCGTGTTTGTTTGCTTTTCTCAAATAGAAATATGAGTTATTTAATAATCTCTAAAAGTGGAGAACCGGATACCTGGATTTTTATGATTATATTATAAAAACCAACAACCCCTTATGTCATAAAAACAAAAGTTAATTACAAACTTCACTTCGGTCTTTTTCTTTTTAGGGTTTTGTTCTTTTTTAATCTATTTTCATAAATAAATAATGTTTGTATACTTTAAATATTTATTGAAAAACTTTTAAAAAGCTTATGTTTCTTCCCAAATTATAATTTTTTTCAAATACGATCGTTAATGTATAAAAATCAATAAGTATAACAACATTCAGCTAAACAATGAATATTAACGATAAACAATACTCACGTAAAATCCTTATTACTGTACATTATTTCTGAAATAGGGAATCGATTAATCTAGAAAGTATAAATTGGGCTTTGAGTATACTACCTACTATTCCAAATGATGTAAAAAACACCATTAAAATATTAAATAATTGATTATACTTTGGCCAATATTTAAAGTGTTGGTCACATTAACTGGCATTATGGACATTTAACAATGATTTGTTTCTTCGTCATTAATAAGCAAACTTTACACTTGTTTCTCATTTACTTACCAAAAAAATTTCTAAAATGTGCGGGTTTTTTAGCAAAGCCTACTTTAAATTTTTGTAACGAATTTTTCATTCATTTCAATTCATTCATATTCAACTTAATTTTTGTAAATTATTAACAACGATTGACTGTTTGTTTTGTCTTAAATTAATTACCTCTAATTTATAAATCATGAACGAACCTGAGTTGATAACCTTATCTTCGGATTCTGACTCTTCTCCTGATTCCTGTGATACGGACGTAGTACCTAAACCTCTTTCGCATCCACCACTACCAAAACAACAGCAGCCAAAAGAAGTTCAGGTATTTAAAATAACTACATAAATTGTAGAATAATTGTAAAATTATTTACGGTTGAAGTAAGGCAGAGGGTGTCATTAACAGTTTTCACCTCATTCTGTTGTGGGATTAAATGTCCTCCACCTCATAATAGGTGAGGCACCGTCTGCCTTTTTTACAATTCATTTCCAGCTTGATGGCAATCATTTTGCTTTAGAAAAACAAATTTCTAAATTACAAAAATAACTACCTCTCGTCTCTTTTTCTTTTTGATGTTTATCGTGTTTCAAATTTAACTAATTTAACTTGTCGTACTGTACACCAATAGTGGCCGTATCCAAGAATAATGCAAAATATTTATTATTTCCAGCTTGGACCGCTGCCAAATCCAAAGCTTAATAAAAATCCTATTGCTGTTGTTATACAATCATTGAAACCAGACGTAACTTTAACGGAAGTCAATCAGGAAACGATTCCCACGGCTTCTACATCTCTAAAAACTGAGACTGAAAGAAATGGCAATGGCTCATCAATACCTAAGCGTAAACGGATAAAACCATCTGCTGTTACTACAGTACAAAATGGATCGAATTCAGACGCAACTTCAAGCAGTGAGAAGAGGCCTGAGGTCCCGAGTACTTCTGCATATATTAAATATGGTCCGCCCAAGAAATGTTCTAAACTAAATCACAAATCAGCTGAGTCTGGTCCTAAAGCAGGGCCTTCTTCTAATAATGGTGAAAACGATCTCAGTGCAATCACATCCAAATATGAAGCTGCAATGGAAGTAAGTACTTATATTTTTTATGAATAAAAGTTGTTTAATTGAAAACTTATTTTTAGCTAATCATCAACAAAATTAATAAATATGACGAAGAAGAATGTGATTGGGACGATGAAGTTAACTCTTCCTACCTTGTCAAGGATCGTCTAGTTCAACGGTATAACATCTTAATGTTGTTCTCACTTACGGATTCTATCATTTCATTCTTACTTTTCCAGATTGATGAAATTATATACTACGTTTTGCCAAAGGATTGGATGCGTTCCAGAATTAACTAATCGGCCAGTGCAAAAACGATTCAATTTGAAAGAAGGTAAAACTGCCTGGTAAATAAAAAATTATTTTAATTTTATTTTCTGTTTTCAGTAACAAAGTATCCGGAATTGGACTCTGCGGTTGAGCAGTATTTAAATACTACGTATTCAAGCAGACAATGCCGAGTTGACGTTGCTTACGCCGCACCTGACTACAACAATATACTTGATGTTGTAACAAAGGAGATTGAAGTCAAAAAGATTCCAGTTATTCCTGCAGATATCCACAGAATTGGTAAAATACAATGTATATATTTAGTTTAAACAAATGAAACTATAATTAATTTCAACAGCTCAAGAGTTATTTAGACATACAGTGATGCTGTACAAACAACGTCGTATTTTGGACCTTCACATTGCACTTCCATATCTAGGCACACAATCCAATTCAGATCCTGCAGAACAGGATCTGGAATTAGAAAAAAAACTGAAAGAAAATGCAACTAAACGACGGAAGGAAGAAGAAGTAAGTATTGTTATTTTCAATAATTAACATATGAGTTTATTAAAATAATTAACAACATTCAGGTGTTAGCCGAGTTTGCATTAAAACAAGAACAAGCAGGTGGAGATGATTCTGACGAAGGGGATGATGAAGAATCAGAAGGAGAAACTGAAGAGGAAGAAGGCGATGATGAAGTTAAACTTCTTCCAAATGAACCAAATTTGCTCCAATAATTTGTCACTATTTTATATTTTTTCTCAGATCAGGATTATTTTGTGTTCCATTTTAGATAATTTGGTTTCTTTACAAATCATGAGCTAAGTTTTTAAAAGATCCTAAAATAACGGGCGATTATTTTTTTTAAAGCCATACTTTTTCCATTCCTTAGAATCAACTCTTAACGCGATTATTCGGATTATGAATTTTGTGGAATTTATAAATGAATTATGGAATTTTCAAAATATTAAATCCACTTTTGTAAAGTGAATTTGTATCAACTTTACAATTAATCTTGTGATTAAAATATTCAAGTTGCATTCAAGCATTAATTAGGTTCAATATCCGAAGTTATTAGTTCGTTCAAATTTAGCATAGAAGCTTTACGAGTAATTCTGTTTGCCCTTTTCTTAGCTGCTGTCGTTTTTTGAATATTTTTATCTTCGATTGTAGCTTCTTTGTCTTTAGTTTCATTAAATAATATTTCCTCTGTAGGTATTTTAGAAAGTAGATGAAATTTGAATTCTATGAAATATTTCTTCGAAATAGAGTCAAGTTTTTCAAAAAGGTCTTCTTCAATATTTGTACCTGGTCGTGGACTTTTAGGTAACATTGGTGGTTTGCTCCATTCAAAACTAGGAAACTAAACAATTCTTTGCTTTGAATTTGTAAATAATCGAATGTTAAATGTTGTGAATTTACCGTTTCACAAACTGATTTTAAGTAAATTTGACTCAGTTTCTTAACTTTTTCATTCATTTCTTCCGTTCTCCTGTTAAGGTAAACTTGAATTACTTTGACGATCGTCTGTGTAAAACGGATATGTTCTTTTTCTAAATTTTTTTAATCAAAATCATAATGTTTACCTTATCAATCCAAATAAGCAACGCTAAAGCTCGTTTATGAAAAGCAGTATAAAATGTAATAGCATGATTTTTTCTTTCGAGTGTTTGTAAATCTACAAACAAGTATACCATTGCCTATACAAAATGAACAAATTATTTAATGTCAAATTAGTAAAGTCTTCAGTTAAGAATTAGCTAACTTGTTTTAAATTTGTCATTTCTGTTTCCTTGCAGTATGGTAAATCGATTTTTAGTAGATATACTACTTTTTCTAAATTTTGAGCAATAGATACTAATCGATCACGAATTTCTTCTCCAATTTCTTGTCGACCTCTGCCATTCCAAGATTGTGGAAACGTCGTATCTCTACAATTATTTAATGGAGAATTATTTTAAACTCCGTTAAAAACCAGTGTCCGAAGGCCTCCATGTCATGTAAGGCTCAGAGGCCTTCGGACACTGGTTTTTAACGGAGTTTAACAAAATTCTCGTAAATTTCTTACTGTGAAAATTTATTCACTTCTTCAAAATTAATTTGAACCATTGAAAATTGGGCACAAATTTCTATTAGCTGAATTCGAGCTTCTTTCCAACGTTCATTTGTTTCTGAAATTGTAACACGAGAAGATTCAATTTCAATTAATTCTGCAGCTTCCTTTGAATCGTCAACTGGATTTTGAACAATTCCAATTCCTTCTAAATTGTAAATTATCATAATAATTAGAGTAGTTTTTAACAAATTTTTAATTAAACTCTACAGTTTACCCAAAATATTTTCTTGTATTTGATACGCTTCATCCAGTTGTGTTAATGTTCGAAATAATTCTGCTACTTCCTTTCCAAGTTGTCCCTTTTCCTGTTGCAGCATTTCAAGTTCAGTTATTGCGATCTCCTAAAAAAGTTAGTGTCTGCTGTTATATAGTTTTCTATAGTTAATTTAACTTAAGTTGAACTTGCAATATTATTAACAGAAGATACTTGATCCTGAAATTTTTTATTGAAAATTTTGTATTCATTCCCTTCTAAAATTTCAGCGATCCGAAAGTGCTGAGGTATATGAAATTCGGATAAATCAGATACTGTTTCTGTCCTATAAAAAACAATTTAAGGTTATTTGTAAGCAAAGTTGAAGGACTGTAAATATAACAGAAAATTGATAGTAATTACCCGTATAATTGAAGACAAGTCTTCCTAATATGTTCTTCATGTTCTTTTATCTTTGACTCTAATTGATCAAGTTGTGATTTTTTAACGTAAAAAACAGTAAGTGGATTCGATTGTTCTAAATCTTGTATTACTGATTCTATTTCCATGTATTGTTTTAACGAAAATTGTAACTTATTTAAATCCATGTCTTGAAGCAGTTAACTTTAAACACACTAGACAGTGTTGTTAGAAGGCTAATACTGATGACACGGTTTTACCTACGGCATTTTACGACACAACTAAAAAATTCATGGGATTGTTATTATTTCTTTCATCAGAATCAAATTATTAATTCAGAACATTCGAAGATAGTGTTTAGAAAAATCGTGAAGAATTAATTAATACATGTTCAAAAAGTTAAGCCCTCTTTTTTGGTAGAGAGTTACTTAATATAAAATCGTTTTAATTATTTTAGGTTATATAATAGTGTTGTCCAATTTAAAAAAATTAAGAACTTCTGTAGAAGTAAAGATAAATACAAAGAAAGACTGAAAGTTGTATTAAAAATTTTACTTTTAAAGCTATACAAATTCAAAAAAAATTATGTTCTTTTGTCAATCAATGCGTGTGTATTATTAAATTCAATAAATTTTTTTTAAATAATTTTTCATAACTTTAGTTCTTCCAAGCTACATGCTAACATTGTTTGGATTGATTTTTTTCTTCTTGAATAAAATATACAAATAGCAAAGTGCTGTTGTGTTTTATCGTGTATATTTTTCTTCAAACTATCATCAACCTGTAGTAAGTCTTACGTTACTTTCTATATAATCGATATTTTATTTAAATTGACGTGTGTCTAAGAAAGAAATTGCGAAAGCGTGCTTTATATTTTAACCTTGATTTTATTCAGTGCCACAAAAATGAATAATTATAACTGTGTGAGAAATTAAATTTTTCAAATGTAATTTTTGTTTAAAATAAATTATGTTCCTGAATTTGCATTGTTTCCATTCAACGAGTATGCCAATTTTGGCATACATGCTACACTTTCCACATTAATTTTACAAGTACTTGGTAAATCGGTATCAACAGTTTCAAGCCAATATTCATCTTCTGAATCCGATTGGGTAGAGAATTGTATTTCTTCTAATTTTGGTAGACATTTCAGTTTGAGACTTCGTAAATGTAAACAGTTGTACATATCAATTTTTTGAAGATTCTCGTGTCCAACTAAGCAATCCACGTCTATTCGTAATTCTTCATAAACCGGAGGACATCCACCATAAGAATCCGTATTATGAAACAAAATTAGTTCCTGTAAATTTGGTAGTTGCAATTTTTCTCCTCCATTTAATAAGTCCTTTAATATTCTTTCACAGAAATTACCATAACAGCGACAATCCCTTGTGTCTCCATACGTCTCTGCACTCCCAGGGTAGTTTTGACTTATTGAATTTATACCATCACAATTATCTAAACTTAAAATTTTCAAAGCCGGTAGTTGTAGATTAAAGTCAATTAAACTATGAAAATGAATAAGCTTTAAACTAATAAGCGATTCACTTCTTCCAAATAGGATATCAAATTTTACATCGTTGTTGTTTGTTAATGAAATATTTTGTAGTGATTTTGATAGTTGTAGCAGTTTGGAAAAATTTTCAGTAGTAACTAAATCACTATGGAATATATCCAGTGTTTGTAAATATGAAAACGAGGATAGAGTTTCCAATTCTGATATTAGGAAATTATGTATTGATCCATTCAAATACAGTTCAAAGAATTTTGTATCTGATTCAAATATTTGCTTCACTTCATTATATTTAACGTTATCATCCACCATTTCAAATATAGAATCCGTATGAAGATTAAATCCAGCGAATAGAATTTTTGTTAATATTTTCCAGTTTTCCTCTGTCCTACGCTTTAGTGTGGAAACTTGTATCAGTGGTCGTAAATTACATTGCAACCATAAATTGTAAACTGATTCAAGAATTTCGTATGCATGAGGACTATTAATTTTGACGGATTTCAATGAATTTGAATTTAGAATTTCACTCTGAATTTTTACTGGAATAAGACCTGGAGATGATAGCTCGAAATTTTCAAGTTTAGGAAGTGATCCAGTTAATTGTAAAATTTTCTTTGTTCCACTTTTTGCAATTTGAAGGTTCAACGTTTCAATCATAGGAAGTTGAATATTGTAATTATCATCTTTTGATAATTGACAATGCAGACGTATAAGATTTGACATTTTTGATAGTAATACTGGTGAAATTATCGCAGTTGTCTTCATTTGTTTTAAATTAGTCAAATTAACACAGTCCAATTCCAAATATTCTGTAAAATCCTTTGGAAATTTTATATTTGTATTAAATATTTCCAGTGTTTGTATACAAACTGGATTACCATAACTTTCCCAATTTGTATTGCACTTTTCACATTCGACGTATTTAAGTTTAAGTACAGTTAATGGAATTTCCCATATACATTTCATAATACTTTGAAAATTAATATTGTTACTATCAATATTATCATTAGATAAATCTGTTTTCAAATTAGTTATACAAGGAAAATGTTGATTTAAATTTTGTATATTTTCTAAATTCAATGATTCAAGTGAATAAATATTAACATTTGTTATATCACTTAAATTTTTTACTTCTTTTAAAACTTTTTCAAAGTTTCCTTCAATTGATATTTCTGAAGACATTATATTAAAAATACTTTCTTTAAACTTTTAATTTATGAACTGCAAATTAAATTGAAATGCTACACGTCACACACAACTAGTAAGTATAAATCAGCTGTAAGGCTGAGATATAGGATTGCATTTGTAATTCTTCTTCTAATATAATTTTTTACATGGAAATTCTACCTAATTCTTTTTTATCACCAATATACGTTATCTTATCCAATTTGAATTGTTAATATTTAATTAATAAATTGACTCATAGAATTATTATAATTAAATTACTTTTCAAGCTTTAATTTATTTCATTTAAATACAACAGTTAATTTTATTATTTTATTTTTCTCTGGTCGTGTCTTTAGTTTTAACCAAATCTCTAATTTTTGATCTGACGCGGATAGGGAGCTCTTCTAATTTAATTGTAATAGTTTCCCTATAAATAAATAAAATAGAAATTATACATTATAAAACATAATACCATGAGTAATATCTGTAGCATTTACGTTAGCAATACTCGTTCAAGACATTGTCTAGAAACGATTTTTTGAACAATTGCTGAGAATACTAATCGCTCCAACATAATAACTTGTTCCAATGTTGTAATCAAAAGCTGAGTTTCAGAAGTATCTTGGAGTTCCTTAAATTTAAAAATTATTAAGACGACAATTATTATAACATATATCACTATTTTGTTTACCTTAATATCGCTGATGGTGAAACCCAAAAGGAGGTTGAACATAATTATTGCAACTAATATTGTAAACAATGCAAATATTCCCAATCCAAAATCTGCAAGAGGACTTGTATACTCTGGTTTGTGAAATACATCGTCAAAATTAATTTCTCCAGTCATCATAACAAGTACTTTCAACAATGCCAATAATGGATTTGCAAATGGTTTGTACTAAAAAATAAAGTCAAATATCAGTATATTGTTGCTAAAAAGTGAACTAGAATTGTAAGATTTAAAATTAATGTAGAGTTTACATTAGGCAGAACTAGGCTTATTGCAATTGAAAAACTTAAGAGTAGTGGACTGAACGCCAGCATTAACACTACGAGACGTCTTAATACCTATCGTAAGAATTTGTGCAATTATATAGATTTTCAGAAATCGTGTAAAATATTCAAACTTACATTATAAAAGACATCAGCGTAAATTCCAAGTGTTGGTATTTGACTTATAAAACTTAAAGATAACAATGCAGCCAATATCATATTTATCTATATAAGTATTATTAACTGTAGAAAACTTGGAAGACTATTTCATTGAATAAACTTACTGATGATAGCCAATATTGCCAATATAATGTACCAAACAATATGGCGAACAAAATAGTCGTTATTGCACCAATAGTAAAAAGTGATTGAATTATAAAACTTGGTCTGAAGTATTTTTTAAAATTACATCCAAGAGTATGAAATACAACTAAAGTACGTCCGATAAAGTTGAAAAGGAGACATGCTACTACTGTTATTCCGAAAGCAGTATCCGCTATATTAAGTCTACATGTTGCCTTTTTATCATTCTCTCCAATGTTTTCAGGTGAATATGGACATTCAAATAGGTATGCATCAGTTACAAATATCACATAAAGCAGAATCAAAAATATCTACAAAAGTTAAAAATTAGTTTATGAAAAAATAATGTGTAAAGTGTTCATATACCTGGAAACAGAAATATACCCAGAATAACCATTTAACTTTGTCCCATTTTGCAAATATGAACATTTCCACAATTGGATGTCCAAGTACATTACTCTGCTCTTGAATTTTAACATCTTTAGATTCTAGAATACAACTTAAATAATCAGTTTCACATTCTAATAGAGGTGGTTTATCATCTTCTGATTCTGTTGTACTGTCTTCCAAATGACAACCAGTGATTGGCCTAATGATAAAAGTTCATTTAGAATGTTTCATAATTATAAGTTTACAAACTGATATTTCATAACCATAAACCAGCGTAATACGCATCACCATCTTTAGACACTGATTTTGTTACTGTAATTAACGGTAACATAATTTCTGGTACTTTTTCATATATTTCCATCATAATTTTCTCTTCGATCCTTCGGTTTGAAAGAATATTAAAATTAATTATAGTAAATTACAACATGATTACTTATTACTTACGTGCTTTGTGGGTCAGGATATTTTAATAATAAATATTCTGATAATGGTACAGAATCACTATCAATTCCAATTTCCAATGCTGTTTTTCCATCATTGTTTTTTATGTTTAATAGTTTAGTTTTATCATCTCCATTTTGTAATTTCTTAGATTGAAATAAAAGATCTAATGTTGCTTTTGTTTCATCTGATAATGCTATATATTTAAGAAATGTAAAATACTAAATTGAATTTGTATAAACTATTTTGTTTAATTACTTTGGATACAAGCCTCATGAAGAATTGTATTCCCTTTTGCATCTGTTTTAAATAAATCAACTTTAACATTTGATATTAGAAGAGATGCAACTTTTGGTTTGTATAAAGCAACTAATAGTGGTGTGCGAGAATCATCTTCGCTTTTAATTTGTGAATTTACATATTCAGCATCTAACAATTCTAATATTCGACCCAAACTTTTCAGATCATCTTCAGAGTTATCATCAGCTAAAAATTGAAAAGTCAAAATTAAGATTATAATTAATTTTAAGAAAGCAACCCACCATATACTATTGCATTATGCAATGGTGACCAACCATCGTAATCCAGAACTTCTTTGTATACAAATCCATGAAGCAACAATAGTTCAATTACTTGAACGCTTCTAGATTCACTTAATGGTGTAACTCCAACAAGTTTTTTAAATTCTGTATAATCACCTTTTAGCAATAGAAGTTCACAAGTTGCTCTTGAATCAAACGCTGAACCATAGCCTTTAATTAAGACATTTTACAAACTGTGTTATAATAATCTATCTTATTAAATCTACGTACATTTTGAAGATAGATTTAATGGTAATTTCCCTTCTGCATCAGGTATCATTGAATTTGCTCCATGTTTTATAAGTAGAGCAACAAGTTTAAGTCGAATAATCGTTGCTGCATAATGAATAGATGCATTTCCATTTGAGTCTTTTTTGTCTATATAATCTGTACAAATTAAATTATTAAGAATAATAAAAGTTGTAAATTAATACAACAAAATTGATTAATACAACCTGATGGTACATCAGTTTTTCTACGTAAAATAAGTTCTGCCATTTCCACATCACAGTCTTCATCTTTTTAAAAATGAATTATAAAAGAATATAATTATTCCAAGAATTCATCATGTTAATACGCCTCATCTTACCAAGTTGTGAAATGATATGTAGTACCGTACTTCCTTGACAATCGACTTCCCAAAGTTTATAAAGGGTAGCTAATTCTAATTCAGCTACAATATTTTTAAATGTTTCCAATTCTCCATTTTTAGCTGCTTCATGCAATTGATATTTCTTTTTACAATTTTCATCACAATAATGCGGCTCATTTGGTAATTCTACTGCAGTTTTATTATTGTCGATATGAGATGAATTTTTTATTTCACCAAAGAAAGAAAACATATTCAGCGATGAAATGAAATAAGGACTTCTGTTTTTACCTTAGGAAAATAAAAGAACTGAAGCAAGTTTTTCAAAATCAATAATAAATTATTTGGTCACGCTATGTTTAATTTGTTCTTAGAGTGCTTGTTTGCTTACATCAAAACTTTTTTTACATTTAAATTTTTAATACCTAAAGAAATGTTTTAGTCCATCATGCTCAAACTAAAAAAACTATTGTAAATGTATACTTATTTCGAATGTTGCGATTTTTGGCAAAATTAACGTTTTCCTTTCTAAAATTGGGATCGATATAATTTAAAATGAATGACGACATAATAATTTTGTGTATACATTGAAAATAATGCGTATAAATTAGATGTAATAATAATATTTTGTTGTCATCAATTATTGACACATAGGAAATGGTTAAATAATGCTTCCTTTTATAACCGCACTTGTAATATTTGCTTTTCGAAGATGCCAAATGTATGAATTCTAAAGATTTTCATATATTTGTCAATTTCAAAGTTGATCGGATCTTAACTTTAACATCATTACAACACATAACATGAAGATTTCTTAGTAAGTTTGTATAATAAAAGCGTAATTTTTATTTGTAAATTAATACTGTTGCGTTAAATATTTTTTCAGTATTTCATTTCTGGTGTTCATTTTAATTTCTTGCACTATTGCAAGGATTCACTATCAACCCAATTATAAAATACAAATTCACCATAAGACGACGCAATGCGTAAGATTTCAAGGGGAATGCGGATTTCCAGGTGCTAAGAAATGTTGTCCCGGTGTTTCATGTCAAGCGAAGTTGCCTGGAGGTAGACGAAGGTACAATGGAAAACGAAAGAAAGTTTGTCGGTATTAAATAATTTCTAAAGAAGTTATTGTTCAATTGTTCAATAAAAATTAGCAACAAATGAATGGACTTAAAAAAGGATTGTTACAAGAAATCACGTAATCTTTGTATGTCGTGGAGTTAGTTAATGCAACGCTTGGAATTTGCATTCAATTTTCGCGGGTGATGATGATGTGGAAGAGACCTTTGCCGTATGAAATTATGATAAAGGGTTATTGTCGCAATTGCGTTGTAACGAGAGAGTAAGCACGCGCCATCTGAAATGCAAACCTAAAACCTTTTCGAGAATAGCCACGTTGGCATTGATGATGTGACAAAAATCTCTTCCACATCATCACCCGCCAAAATTTAATGCAATTGCAAGCGTTTTGACACCTGCACAGCATACAAATAGTTCATGAACCTCTTTATTACTTCATAAACTTGACTTTATAAACCTCTTTGTTTTTAATGTTATTCTTTTTTTATGCAAAATTTTTAACAATTTGCAAATCGTATAATATTTCTTGTAGTAAAAAAGAAGTAGCTCATATATTACCGTGTTTGAGACGAAATAACACAATTTGAATTTGTGGCATTAAAAGTATCAGTATGATTAAACCAAAATTCGATTCCTCATCTTGAAAAATATTTCCAGAATCTATTAGATCGAATTTGTAATTTATATATAAATGAATTAAAATTATTTTATAACTAAAAAAATGCATACACCGGCTTTTTAAGTATTCAAAAATTCACCTCTGTCAAAAAATTAAAACTTAAACAAAATATTGTAATATTAATAATTTACCTGGTTATTAATAAGAATTTAAAGTAAAAAAAATTATAGACACTCATAATTTAAATTATTTGGTCGTTGTGCAAATGTCTAATAAAAGTAGGCGGAGCTTATGGCTATAAAATGGCGAGCCGCTCCTCGCCATCGCTCAGTTTGTCTTTGTCTCTTCGTGTGGACGGTTGTGTTTTGGCGTTAGCTCTGATTTTGTTAATTTTGAATTTAATTTACTTTTTAATTATCGAAAGTTCTTCGTTTAGAATCCTATTAAATAATGCGTGAAATTGTCCACATTCAGGCCGGCCAATGCGGCAACCAGATTGGAGCTAAGGTAAGAATTTTCTGACGAAAAGTGAATGACCCAGAGGAGGTGATGTAATTAATTAATGAATTAATTTAATTATTTTACTTTCTTTTAAGTTTTGGGAAGTAATATCCGATGAGCATGGAATCGACCCAACTGGAACCTACCGTGGCGACTCTGATTTGCAATTGGAGCGAATCAATGTCTACTACAATGAGGCAACTGGTAAGGTCATTGACCCCTACTAATGTTATGAAAGGTTATTGACCTTTGGTTTATTTCTCAGGTGGCAAGTATGTTCCTCGAGCCATCTTGATTGATCTTGAGCCTGGTACCATGGATTCTGTTCGTTCTGGTCCATTTGGTCAACTCTTCCGTCCTGACAACTTCGTCTTTGGACAGAGTGGTGCAGGAAACAATTGGGCCAAAGGTCATTACACCGAAGGAGCCGAGTTGGTTGATTCCGTTCTTGATGTTGTTCGAAAGGAGGCAGAAAGTTGCGACTGTCTTCAAGGGTTTCAATTGACTCATTCACTTGGTGGAGGTACTGGATCCGGATTGGGAACACTTCTTATCTCTAAGATTCGTGAAGAATATCCCGACAGAATTATGTAAGTTTCCAAGAAATTATTTTGATCATGAAATTAATTTAATTTCTTTTTTTTAGGGTCACCTTCTCTGTTGTCCCTTCACCAAAGGTTTCGGACACAGTTGTTGAACCATACAACTGCACTCTTTCAGTTCATCAATTGGTTGAAAATACTGATGAAACATTCTGTATTGATAATGAAGCACTTTACGACATCTGTTTCCGAACATTGAAGCTTACCACACCAACGTATGGAGATTTAAATCACCTCGTCTCTGCAACCATGTCTGGGGTTACAACATGTCTTCGTTTCCCTGGACAACTCAATGCTGACCTGCGGAAATTGGCTGTAAACATGGTTCCATTTCCACGTCTACACTTCTTTATGCCTGGATTTGCTCCACTTACTTCACGTGGAAGTCAACAATATCGAGCTCTTACGGTTCCTGAATTAACTCAACAAATGTTCGATGCTAAGAACATGATGGCTGCATGTGATCCAAGACATGGTCGTTATCTTACCGTTGCTGCAATCTTCCGTGGTCGCTTGTCAATGAAAGAAGTTGATGAACAAATGTTGAATGTCCAGAATAAGAATTCCAGCTACTTCGTTGAATGGATCCCCAATAATGTCAAGACAGCTGTAAGAAATACAAATCAATTTTTTTTTGTATTTATGAATTTTAAATTGATTTTCTTTGTTTAGGTCTGTGACATTCCACCACGTGGACTCAAGATGTCTGCTACATTTATTGGAAACAGTACTGCAATTCAAGAATTATTCAAACGTGTGTCTGAGCAATTCACTGCCATGTTCCGTCGAAAGGCATTTCTTCATTGGTACACGGGAGAGGGTATGGATGAAATGGAATTTACAGAAGCTGAATCCAACATGAATGATTTGGTCTCTGAATATCAGCAATATCAAGATGCTACAGCTGAAGAAGAAGGAGAATTTGAAGAGGAAGAAGGAGAAGATGCTTAAATCATATCAAAATATTTAAAAATTATCAAAAAAACCAACAATAATTTACTAAAATATTTCTCCTAAAAAATTAATAATGTCTTCTTCTGTACTGAACAAAAAAAAATGAATAGATAAATAAAGCTTTTCAAAAAAATTTTTTTTTTAAATTTAATTTAATTTCATAAACTTAAAATAATTGGGGGGTGAATGAACTTAATTTTTTAGAGACGTCTTAAAAGTCAATGAACTTTGCCTCTTTTTAAAGGTCAATGAACTTTAGTTTTTATTAAATGCTTAGAGATGTCTTAAAAGTCAGTGAACTTTACTTTCTTTTAAAGGTCGATGAACTCTGCTACCTTTTGAAGGTCAATGAACTTTGGTGTTAAGTTTTACAATTTATTAATTATATTTTACAATAAATTAGAATCATAATTTATTTCATTGATGTTAAGAAAATTTCTAAATTCTAATCAAGTTCAAGTCTATCAATTCCATTAGCAATTGAACCAGCATCTCCGTCATCTACACGATAAGTTTTCTTTCCACGTCCAATTTTGACTCCAGGATTAAAATTTAAAAAGGTTTTATGAGCTAAATAGAGTGATGCTAATACATGTAGGGATTGAATTCTTGATTTGTAGATGGGTATATCCAATAGATCTAAAAACAGAAATAAAATTATTTAATTCATAACCAGTATTTTTATTATATACTTACTGCACACAATGTCAACGTAAGTTTTAAGGTCGACGTCTAAATCAGGTGGTGGTAGTTTTGTTGTCAAGAGAAGTTTCTCCAATTGATGTGGCCATTCCTGGAGAAGCTGGTCAAGATCCGGCATTGGTCTATTATAATAAGAAAGAGATCTTAAATCACATTAACTACAATTTCATAACATTACTTTGAATAATGAATAGATGGACTTGGTTTGGCTCGATGTAAATCACTGATATCTTTGATCCAATTGTCAATTACTTTTGAATTCTTTCCAACATTTTCAACTTTTTTAACAACCACAGCTCGAGCTGATGATTGCTTAGCCATTGCACGAAGGCGTAAATCGAGAACAGAAGGATCGCTCTGGAATGCACAGGGTTCATCTAACACTTTGATTCCTAAATTATCCTTTGGAATTTCTGGATGAATCACCTACAATTATAATAAAACTTGAATTAAATAAAAATTGCTTAGAATTTTCAACCTTTAGAAAGGCGTCAATGTCTCCAACACTTGGATAAAATTCTGGAATGAATGGTTTAAGTTTTACGTCAATTTGACTTGAAGCTGCAGGTGGAGAATATCTATATTAAATTAAAATGGAATTTAATAATATTTAGGTGATTTTGTCTAAATATGTTTATTACTTACAATGTGATATATTCAAATAGCTCGTTAATTTCTGGAGTTGTATTCAATCCTTCGTAGTCTTCTGGCTGGTACATCCTGAAAGAAGTAAAAATATTAATAAGTGGTATGTAATAGAGCTCGAATACAACAAATTGTGCATAAGCAGCAACAAACAAGTTAGGATGATAATTACCAATTGTCACAACCGTGAATTCCAGAATTAATTGAAAATCTAGCATAAACACCCAATTGCTCACGTTTTTTATCTAAAACTTCTTCTCTTATCTTTTTTTTAATAAGTGCTTTCCTGATTTCCTATTCGATCAATCATTTAAATAATAAAGCAAAGTCAAGCATCAAAATTAATCGAATTAAACCTCTTCCTTCAAAGCTGGAATTCGTGGAAGAGCCGGAAAGTATGGCTGGCTATCACCAATGAGGGCTTCTAATGCCATACGTTGAATCCGATTTTCGTAGTCATCAAGTTCTTCATCTTCCATCCCTCCAATGCTCATTATGTCACTGTTGGATTCTGAACTGTAGTCGCCTTTTTCTATACAATATGTACTTCTACCTCCATTAATCGTTACCCTGGGTCTAAAGACAAGGCAAAAGTGCTAAGCATTCAACAAAGCTTTGTGGTGGTGCTGTGCATTTATTAAGCTATACTCACCCTTCAATCTGTGCCGTTTTATTTGATTGAAATTCTGACGTGTCATCTTCTTCACTGTCTTCACTATGATCCAGACTGGCTTTTCCAGCTCTTTTGGGACGTTCAGCTGGTGATAGATCCGCTGTCACAGATCGTCGTAATGCACTCGATTTTGGACGTTGGGATTGATTTCCATTATCCTAAAATGAAAAATTATGAATTTATAAAAATAAACCATTGATTTCTTTACCTTTGATGCAGTCATTGGCCGAGTTATTTCTCTTGGATCCATTTCTTGCATTGACGTTCGTTTAAACCGATCAACTAATGCAGTGTGTGCTCTTGCACTCAAAAATGCAACACCTTCGTTTGATCTTGAACTGTCTGAGTCCGAACTGCTACTGCTAATTTCAACTGAAGCAAATTCTTTTGGTGGATTTAAGATTCTTGAAAAACTTGGTCGTACATCTCGTCCATATGCTTCTTCATCGAGTATTAATCCTTCCTTTTCTATAACTTCGACTGTATCATCAACAGGAATCATATTCATTGGAACCATTATCGATTTCACACCCCCTCGTTTCGGGTCCTTCTTTCTTTATTCCTTGAGTTCCTGTTAAAAAACAATGACAAACCCCCGGTTGTCATGATACCAAAAATAGCAAAACATTATTAATGTCAACTGAGTTTTTATTTAAAATTTTTTATTTAGTTTAATAAATACGCAATCTTAATTATACAATATAAGCGGCTTCATTAGTCAAGATAGCTTTTGTTTTTATAATATTTTATTGAAGGGTTGTAATTTTACGTTCTTCATTCACAAATCAGGAAAATCCGCTTTAATTTACAGGATGGTTGTTTCTAAGTCTAAACGATTCCATTGGACAGGAAACGAATGTCGGGAAATTTGTGGATATTTTATATAATCCTTGTTTAAACTTATTAAAATCCTTAATAAAAGGAATCAAAATTAGTTTTTAAGACTTATTTTAATTTTAAAATGAAATTCTATTTAACATCCCTGTTGCTGGTGGCTGTTATCTTCTGTTCATTTGTAGAAGATGCCCAAGGTACACACTCGAAACGTTTAATTGGTTTTAATATTTTTTAATAATTGTTTTTTAATATGCTAGGACAAAAATGTAACGGTTCTTGTATAGCATATAAAAGAACGGGATGCCGTGGATTTTACGTCCCAGGGAAGGGGACTTGTGGAATATCTAGAATGTGCTGCAGATACATATTAAATGGAAGAGGCTAAGAATTGTTCCAATTACTTCACCATTTGCCAAAACAATAGTCATGAAAACTATGTTTTTCAACCTTCAATTGAAATTAATTAGTCATTATCTTGTTAATAAAACATTACATTGTATATCTTTATCAAATAAACCACTTCTGTACATTTCATCGATACACTTTTTTATGTCAATAATTTATTTAGTTGGATTGTGGGGTTTCAAAATCTATTAAAATTTAAATAAGTTCATTCATTTGAAATAATTACTAACAATTGTTATATAACAAACAAACATGATATATAACAGTAAAAAACCCAAAAAATATCACATTATTTATGATAAATGAGTTTTTATTTAAAAATTATTATTTAGCTTACTTATCTTAATTTTGCATTAAGTCAAGAAGTGAGGTAACATATGGTGAATTCCAGTCTCTTTCGAAAATATTTTGAAGTTGAGTCCTTATATCTTCAGCTTGCGATGAATTCCCTTTCGGGACCATTATTATGCCAACTCCTCCCGTTGAAATGAAATAATCACCAGACCAATTGGAGGTTCCTGTTATAAAAATTCATTTAATTTACAACTTAAGAACATGCAATTAACTTAGTACTAACCAATATAAGCGGCTTCATCAGTCACCATGTACTTATTATGGTTTACTCGTGCGAATGGAATTTTAGCTTGATCTGGAGTTGCAGGCACTTCAAAAAGTTTCTACAAAAATATTATAAATATAGACCTTGTTTCTTTGATAGTTTAAAAAAATCTTACAATTTGAATATCAACATGTGGATACACATTATTTAAATCCTGAAGGGATTTTAAGAAATAATATGCAGAAGCTCTCGTATCATTCCATTTTGACATTAAAAGTTTAATTCGTACTTTCCTATCAATAGCTGCACTTCGTAATTTATCATCAATATCTGGCCAATATCTAATAATTAAAAACAACAAAAACTTAGAATACTGAAAAGTGTAAAGTTTATAAGAAAACTTACGTAGGATGCCTTGAATAAATAGTCGCAGGGAAGTAGTCCATAACAGCAATATTTATAAAGTGACTTGCATTATTTATCACATCAAATATTGAGTCCACATCAGTCGTCCGTCCTTTTGGACAAAAAGAAGGTGGTGAGCTCTTTAAAACACAAAAACACGCGATTTGAATAATTTAATAAGGCAAATGGGAAGAAAGTAAAATACTTTTTCTATTCTGGTATATAAAATGTTTATGACTTACTGATAAGTATGTATTGTACGACGTATCATTAAATGCAATATTCATTGGAGACTCCTTTCCAAAATCCGTTTCTAAAGAAGGTGGCCATTTGTTTGGTATTTTGGAATTATTTAAGCCCAATTCCCAATATACCTAAGCAAAAAACAGAATTTAAATGAAAATATGAATTTGGTAAATTAATTCAAAAATTATATATTCGATATAATTAATTTTCACTTACATCAAATATCTTCTTTAAATCTTTTGCAAAGCAAGTACAATTTGTCACAAGTACTCCAAGCTCCTTCACCTGGACATAAACAATGACAATAATAATTTGTACTTCTTATACAAAATATGATTTGACTTTACCTGAGTGAGTGATCTCCAATCAAAGTTAGCACTTCCAACGTAAGTGTGTTTTTTATCAACGATCCATAATTTCGTATGAAGAACTCCAGCTCCGACTAGTCGCGTAAAGTTTACTCGTCGTACCTAAACATGTTAAGAGTATGCAATTATGATTAACTGCTCATGACTTTTTGTAAACATTTCATCTTAAAGGATTTCTAAATTAGGCTTACCTCAGCAGCTCCAGATAATTCGAGATCATGTGTATCATAATTAGGGAATGAATATGAATCAATATTTTGAGCAATGCGAATTTTTATTCTACGGTCCAACCCTGCTTGTTTTATTCGTTTGAATATGTCTTTGCCCTAGTAAGAAAAATAACATTCATAGTGTCAGTAATAAAAAAAATATGATTGATATTTTTAACTGAGTCCCACCTGAGCATCAGTTGGATGATCATATCCAGAATTGTTTAGAGTCCAATATAAAGATCCAATGTCGATTTCATTCTCTGCCAAATTCAGCAGCTGCACCCAGGCGTGGTAAGTGTGAAGATGAGTTTCAGTACTATTGAACACAAGACCTTCCGGTATGCTTTCAACAACTGTCATTCTGAAATGAACGAAATGATTCTTTTGTATTTGAACAAGTGTCTTACATCACATATCTTAAGCGTTATTTAGAATGTCCTAAACTTTAAGTGGAAGTAAGACTTTAGACTTCAGAAAATAAAAATGACAAGGACGTATTTGTTTAAATGCGTATGTTTACTTACTTGCAAGATGCTTGACACTCTAAGAGTTCTTTTTTCTTTGCAAAACTTTCCTCTTTCCTTAAGTCTTCCCAACGTTGGTCCAGGAGGGAAAGTACAACAACAAGGATAATCAGAACTAGAATAATTGATATTGGAATGCATGATGGTTTGCATAAGCTGAAATTCAATTATAAGAAACATATTAGACAATATCTCTTAATATAAATGTGTTAATGCGTTACTTTGAAAATCTGGAATGCTTGTAATCACGGAATCTATTCATATTATATCTTGAGTCCCAAAGTTCTAGCTCAATCTGTCCAAAGTCTAATCTACCTTCGGCTTCTACAGCAGACTGCAAATTCAAAGTAAGAATTATTTAAATTGAAATTAAATTGGAAGTTGGAACGATTCGTAAAATCTTCATAAATTGAAGATAAATTCTCATTATACCAACCAAGTCATGATAAAAGTAGTCAACTATTCAACTAACTCCAAATCATTTAATTGATATGAGTAAAGGAAAGGCTAACTGAGTGAACGTGAAGCAAGAGGAAATGATTGATTAATTTAATTATCATCACCTGTTGCCTGTTCTAAACTTACTTTTTGTCAATAAACACAGTGCACACGTCAAATATCGAAATAGGAACAACGAAATACGTAAAACTTAACCATCATCATTTGATTTTTTCAATTTTTCATTTTAATTATTAATTGATGAAAGAAAGTAAAACAAAAACAACACAATTATAAAAATAATGGTGTTTTTTTTTTATAATAACAAAACAACAATAAAAAATTTCAGAGAAAAGTTAGCAAAAAACTCATCTCATGAAATTTTTTTCCCTCTCAAAGTTTTCACTTTGTTGCAGCGTACCCTTATCAATCCCAAATGTTGTAAAAACTCAAAAATTTAATGAATTGTAAATTGTTATAAAAAAAATAACAATACCCTGTAAAATGGTTGACCATATCGATCCTTAAGACTTCCTTGCATTGAATTGACACTATTTGTGCGTGACACTCTGCTTCCACCGGATTCACTGGATTTTCGATTGTAACCGAAATCCAAAGAAAACATCGGCATTATTTAATCGACGCTTCAAATAACAGTTTTTGGACAATAAATGAATTTTACATTTGATTTCACTCAGCTTATGTTTATAAGATTAAGGTAACACTTTCACTGATGCTTGTCACTTGATCAAATAACGAATAGGCTTTTATCCCTGATGTGGTGATGGTGCATCTGGATTGACTCTGACTCAACTCAAGGAACATAAAATACTAACTAAAACATTTCAGAAAAATTATTCATTTCGGTGAATTCGGAGTTTTATTTTATGAGGTAAGAGGAAGGAGAAAATAGAGATGAAATACATGAAATAGGGAGATAAAGGATTTATGAATGTTAGGATATGATGGTGTATTCTTAGAATGATGTGCTGTATTTTGTGTAGACATGAAATGGTTTGAATACATTAGCTTAATTCTAATAACGGATGTGAAATACTGACACTACAACTACTACTGTGGCAAAAAAAATTTCCTACTGACACGCATACACTAAAACTGTTGTCTAAAAGTAAAAAGTTTCACAGTGGTAAAGTCCTTTCTCTTTTCCAAGTGAAAGTCAAATGGAGAATGATATCAGTAACAACCACAACCAAACTGTTTATACTTTACGTGTTCCTTAACTGATCGATTAATTCTGATCACTATCATACATACACCTCTTCTGTCTACAGAACCCACCGCTCCTTTTGTTTTACTATTCTGATCCTATCAATTCTATTCATTTTCAATTTTCTCTGCTTTTATTGCTCTGTTTATAGTTTGGTTTTAACTATAAAAAAAATAAATTGATTTTTTCTAACAACACTTTTTTTTATCATTTAATGGGTTTTTGCTATAAACCAAACGTTAGAACAGTAGTAAAACTCTTCAGTGAAATCATACTTCAACACAACAATAAACTTATTGTTAAGCATTTGTAATTTTTGAATTATAACTTTCTAAGAGTTCTTTTTATTGATTTAACTCTTTCTTAATGAAATGACAAACATGGAATTTATTTACTTGCACATAGAATTCTAATTTATCGATCAAATAGAAAATATTATTACTTTGTAGGTTTAGAACGGAATCTCTAACCTTCTTGACCGAAAATGGAATCATCTTATGACCCTGATCAACATGTTGTACAAATTGAAACTGATCCACAAAAAAATTTAGCAATACCTACATATCCTCTTATCCGGGTAATCAAAGATTTATAAAATAATTATTAGATTACTAATTAAATTTTGTATGTATTTTTTGATAGTTTGCAGATATACCTGAAGATACAAAACAAGATATTATCGATTTAATTACTGGAAATTTAGAACGCTACATACCAGATGTACCTGTAAGAAATTTTTAATCATTTTTTTTAAACAGACATGAATTTTTAATAAAGATCCATTCTTTTATAAATCAAAAAAAAATTAGAATGGATTTTGTTTAATTTCAAATTTTTTGAATATAATTATTTTAAAGTCAAAACAAATCTTATATTCGTAATCAACGTATTTAAATTAATTATTAACACGATTTTTATCAAAATCTAAAGAAAATAATTTTATGAGATTGTTCCCCATACTTTGAATGTTTTTTTCAAAATTTTGGGGAAATTTTTTTTGTCCGATTTTGATGGAAATCGATTCTTAGACTAATTTAGGGATGCTGATTACAAATCTGCGCTTAATTTTGACGCAAATCTTAAAACGAAAAAATTATCATAAATCAACAGCTTCAAAACACATTAAAACAAAGAATTAAGAATATAACTATTTTGTTTTAAGATTCACGTTAAAACTAGGCACAGATTCGAAGTCAACATATTCAAATTACTTTGTATGCTGACTCTCATCAAAATTAGAAGAAAAATTTTTTTCCGAAATTTTCAAAAAACACCCACTCAAAGTATGGGGGAAATTTTCATGAAATTTTTTTTCTGTAGATTTTGATTACGATTGAGTTATTTATTAATTTGAACATGCTAATTACGAATATAAGGTTTGTTTTAATCTAAAACTTAAAATAAGCATTTTAGTAAAACTCTTTAGTGGGATGATATTTAAGAAAAGAACGAGTGGACAGATGTTGACCTTTTGGCACCAATGACCATTGGGCCAACAAAATTTTTTGATATAACCCCAATAGATATTTAACAGCTATTGGGCTGTTAAAAATCCAATTTTCCAATTAGACCAATTTAATTTAGTCCAATGAGGAAATCGTTCAAGCTAAGCATTTACCGCACCTCAATATTTATATGACTTGAAAATCCGTTCAGTCATTATTTAAAATTAATATTAATTTTGATATTATTAATTTAAGACTGCTAGTAAACAGATAAAGGAAAGATTGGATAGATTATACGGTTCAGGATGGCATGTTATCATTGGTGAAAATTTTGCATTTGATGTAGCTTACCAATCTAATCATCTTCTTTATATTTTCTTTGGAGGAAATCTAGGGGTAAGTTAGTTCAATCTCGTTAAATTAATAAAATGTAATAAGCTCAAAGTGCAAAAAATAATTTATTTTAAGGTCCTGGTATGGAAATGCGCTTAACCCTAAGAAATAACAGAAAAAATGCTAAATCAACCAATTGATAAAAATATCATCCTCAATTAAAAATTGAAATCTTACTAAATAGAATTCAAAATAAAATGTATGAAGACGAGTGATTTATATAATGCTGAATTTACATCTTTCTGAAGGAACTCAGATTTTATTTATTGCATTCACTCTTGGAAAAGTTAATGTCTGAATTTGCACTTTTTATGATTATGTGGAATATTCCAAAACCGATAAATAGGACTGGAAATCTGTACATACGCTTTTCTTAACAAAACTTTATAACATTATTTTATAATTTCTATTCCTGTTTTAAGAAGAAAAAATGAAGGTTTTAATAGTTTGTGTGGGATTTGTACTTTTGGGTTTAATCGCTAGTTCGGGTAAAATTAATTATTCAAAATAATTCATATAAAATATTAATATTGTTATACTAATGTATAGAAGAGGCCACAGCGTACAACAATCGCCAAAGTATACATTATGGTAGAAATAACAACAATGGAAGTAATAGGAAACCTGGCATGTGTCCATTCCCAAAATCTCTTGCTGGAAATTGTACAGTTGATCCCAGTATAAACTGTGCAAACGATGCTGCTTGCACTGGAACTAAGAAATGCTGTCGAGAAAGTAAGTAATCAGATACATGAATCAATAACTTCAAATTGAATTATTTCCTTTTCTTAATTAGGATGTAATAGAGTTTGTAAAGATGTGATTAAAAGTACAGAAGATATGACACTACCGGATTTTGGATTTGTTGCCAAATGGAGATCTGAAAAAATGAAGGAATGGAACACTTGGGCTGAAGAATCACGTAAAATGCTTATGTATGTTAACTTGATTTCTAAATGCACTGAAATAATTCGTGCTAGAAAATGTTGGAATATTGTAGAAAAAGTACTTAATATTGAAATGGAAAAATATCAAAGACAACACAATATTTTACCTACTAATAAAGTAATAATTATAAATCAACAATGAACCTTCTAATCCTCTTCTTTTTTTAATTTCAGGGAAAGAATTGCGGACCTTTGGGACATTGCAACCCCATCCAACAAATAAATTCTAATTTGACTACAAATATAAATACAACAACATCAACTACGACACTTTCTCCTAAATCTTGAAAGTTTATATTCTAATTAAATAAATTCGTTTTGTAAAATTATAGATTTATATTCATTAATTTATTGTACAATCATTATTGGATCTAATAAAAAATTATACTGTAGAATTTAATTAAATCCAACTTTTTATTAATTTAATAAAAACTTAAAATGCATGGTAACCTAAAATTTAAAAATAATCAACCAGAGTTCTCAATAATTTAATAAACATTAAAATTAACTGAGGTTATTTCTTTTAATTTCTTCTAAATTTTATGTGAAAATGGATCCCAAAACTCCTGCGGAGGCATTCTTTGATGTAAGTTATAAATCAAGTGGAAACTAAAATAAGTTATTATGAAAATATTTAGAATTTCGAACATCCACACACCATGAATGATTTTCGTGATTACCTTGAAAATACTGGGACTTTGGAAGTATTGCATACTGGATTTGATTCACTTTACGAGAAGACAAAACGACCAAAAAAACCAATGCGATTATTCATCGATGTAATTAAATCAGAAGTTACTGGATTAAAGGCACTACAACATCTCGAGGCTGAAAATAATCAAATACGTGAAAAAGTAAGAAAGAAGAAATTCATTACTAATTTTTATAAAGTTTGATATTATTTTTCTTAGATTAAGGATGTGCGAGCTGAGAATGCTATCTTACGAAATTTAATCAAGTCAAGAAAAATTGAACGCGCAGAAGCCAGGGCAGCATACGCCGCTTCTTTACGTCCAAAAACACCGTTCCAATCTTCTCGGACGCGTGCTGCTGGTAAAAAGCATAAATAAAATTTTTTTGCTTGCTTCGATTTTGAATATGATTCAAATTTTAAGAAATTAGCACATTAATAACAAAATTTTAGTTAATAAATTTAATACCAATCTTTTTCATTTTGAATGAATCAAGTTTAATAACTTCTTTGCACAATCTTATCAAGTTGGAAGTTTTTGTTAGAAATTGTTAATTTGGCCACAATTTTAACAAATTTTGCTTTTTTACGTATTGATACGTTAGCATTATTTAAAAATTTTGAAATACCGTATCCATCTTTAGAAATCAGCCTCACATACAGAGTGACGATATAATCTGAAACAAAAGACACAGCAATAATTAATTATAAATTAGACTAAAGGCAGTGGAAGTAATTTATTATTATAATAAAATATAATTATTATTAAATCGTTCCGTAATGTTAAAATCGTCTCGTTATCAAGAGACCTTGCGTCTTCAAGTCATAATTTAAATAAAAGTAAGTATACAATAACAGTGTTTGTCACACACCAATCATTGTTAGGGTGTCATCTTTGCTTTTTATATATTCTCTTCTGCTAAAATAAATTAGCTACAGAATAGGATACTACAGTTTAGAATTAAATGAATAAAATTTTATAAATCATCTTCTTATAAACGCATGTGGTTTTATTTCAACAAGTTAAGAAAAAACAACTTCTTAAAATAAAGAAAATGCTTCCTTATTCCCCGCTTTTTACATAATTCTAAATATTTATTATGGGTTAAATACCCATTCATTCAGGTATACATTATGTCAAGATAAGATAAAAAATTTACCTGGATTGAAAATACGCCTCCTTTCATTTCTACTTGAAGCTTTAAAATATTCTCTAAGATCAGTTGTAATTGTACAAGTTAATATTAAAACAAATAGAAGTATTTTTTAAAAAAATAAGCTATTTATTTGAACACTGAAAGATGGCAGAAGTCGACTTTAAATTCACCCTACATCAGGGAATGTTGGGAGTTCGGTTTCCGAAAAAACGTAAGTGTATTTAATTTGTGATTTCTCTTGATATAAAATACATAATATCTTTTGGATCAAATTATTTTGTAGAATCTGGTAAAGTCCATCAAGTCGCCAGTTCTAGCAAGAAGAATGTACAGGATAATACGAGTGCTCAACAACCTGAGTCTCAAATTAATCAAGCTGGTGCTGGATCTACAAAAAGCATCAAGCAAATCGTGTTGGAAGCTAGTCGTTATTCAGAGGGCTTCAAAGATGATTGTGTGGACGTGATGCTAAGTTGCCCAGCGACTACAAGAGACTGGGAAATATCTCGATATGGGGACCGAATGGATATCATGTTAAGTAAGGCATTTATTATTAAGTTTTGATTAAGACTTTAAACAATGAATGTAATGGGGAATAAATATTTTAGAAGATCCAGACAAACCGATTGGACCTAATTTTATTGGATTTAAAGGGTTAGAACTATCATTAATCCAAGGTTCCGACAAAGTTAAAAAGACACCTTTTGAAGAAAGTTTGCTTGATGACGATGGTGAGGGCGGTTCAGTTGATCAAAGATATAATGAAAATATTCATAAACTGATTAACATATCAATAAATTTCAATAAATTGAAAAGCGATGTCCCAGAAGTTAATGGTGAATTTTTTTACATTCATGGTGGTTGGATTATTAAGGATGAACAACGGGACTGGAAGCTGAAGAAAAGCGTCTTTCAAGCCAAAAAGTAAAATGTTATTATTTAATATTATTGACTTCTAAATTATTCAAATTAATATACCTTATTCAAAATTTCCTAACTTAAAATTTAGCAATACATTTTGTATTCGATAATTCAATTTATTACAACTGTAAAAATTAATTAAGTAATTAAATTAAATTAATTTGGCAAAATAAGCTACCCTCAAACTTACACTGTTCTTGATTTAACCATTTTCTTACTTTTGATGTGATTTGTTAAACTCGTAAGGTTAAGTTATGTTGTGAATAATTTGAAGGAATATTAGCGGAGTGGACATTAGGAAATCATACGCTTAGAATTGCATTTCACCGCTTTCGGATTCAGAATAATTATCTACACACTTGTACACACTAAAATATTTGCAATTTAGTGCAATAATGGTTCATTTATAACAGCTCCATTTATTCTTTCATAAATTAATTTGCTTATATTTATTAATTTGAATGTTGTTTCTTTGTTTATTTATTCCAATATCAAGGTACCTCTACTACAGTCTACATCCAATGACTCTAATCAGTTGAATAATTATTCAAATAAATACAAGAATAGGGTTCAAGGACCTAAGGTTTAGTTTTTATGAGCTTTAATCTTGTATACTGAAAGACAACATGGAATGAACAGGCTTAAGAATGTAAAAATAGAAAATAAATGCTGCGAGCAATTTCAATTTTATATTTAGAACTCTAGTACCTGTTTAAAATGAGGAAGGGTATAGTTCTCAACAATGTAACCTTTTTATTTTATAATTTTCATTTGCCAAATCAATTTGTTTCTTAGCATTCGTATTCGTTCTTTGCTTTCTAATATAAATTGATTTACTCTAATAATGGAAAGTATTATTCCAATTGAAGTAAGTATTATAATTCTTTACATTACGCGCTGTATTAACTAAAAATAGGATTAGAGAAAGATCCATTGTCTTTTTGTTTTTGTTCTTAGAACAAAATTCTTGAACATATTCTAAAAATTCAAAAAGTAAAATTCTCAACATTATAATAATAATATTTGTAATTTTTCAAAATTTAGATGTGGCGATATATTTTTGGATTCCTAAATAAGCTTGACCTGTTAAACGTAAGATTTGTATGCAGAAATTGGAACGAATTATCAATTACAGAACCTAGATGGTTAGACTTTAAGATTATTTTACAGGACAATCAAAAGATAGAAAAGTTTTTGGAATTGATGAGAAATAGATTCAATAATGATTTAAAATTCCATACATTTAATTTAAATATTTTCTATATTTCTGTGGAAAACTTACAAATATTGATACAAGATTTTGGAACTGATTTTGTGGAATTAAATTTTTTCGACCCTAATTGGCGTCCAAAGCCCCACACTCTTCTCCAAGAACTACGGGAAAATGTCAACATAATTTTGAATGGTACACCAAATCTTCAGTGTTTAAGGGTTCCCCTCAAAGTTCTTAAACCTGAACTTGACTTTCCTCCTTTAATGAAATTACATACACTAAGCCACATTGTATTGCCTCATTGCAATGATTTTCTTGATTCATATGCGAATGGTTTTATCAACCAAACTAAAATTCATTTAATGAATAATTTAATATCGAAAGCACCGAACCTTAAAAAATTTGCTGCTGGTAGATTAACAGAATACACAAACACTAATTCAATGGATTTAGTGCAAACACTTCAACTGGTGCCTCAACTATCATGTCAATTTAATGTCAATTTTGGTTGCCCCAACTACGGTTCACTCATAAAATCACTCCAGTTCACAACAAAGTTTCAGTCAATATATTTCTTTCTTGATAATGCAATATTTCAAGAAAATCGTTTGGAACGAATAAAATCATTTCATTTATTCTTATCTCGACAAGCTGACAGTTTAAAATCTCTATTAATGGATATTAAGTTATGTGGTGATATAGAAATTCCACCACTTAAAAAACTGGAAAACTTAAGTTATTATTTGACCGGACCGGCCGACGCTACGACAGAAACGATTATTTTACCTTTGGATCCGATTAATTTCCCATCATTGAAACGAATTTTCTTGAATACACACGAGCATGAATATTTCAATATTTTTGACAAACAATACCCAACAGTACGAGATGTTAGAGTTAAAAGAGGACCGTATAAAGAATGGCAGAAAGTGTTCCCAAATTTAATCAAGTATCAATTTTCCTGTTTCGTGGTAAAAATATTACGACTCCTCTTAAATGAATTACAAACAGTTCAAAATTTATCAATCAATTTAACAAGATATTGGACGTGCAAGAATTATTCTGAAGATATGTTAAAATTCTTAATTAATAACCCACCACCACCTGTCATTAAGAAATTACGTTTACGTGTAAAATTTGGGACACCAATGGGTCTTGGATACACAAATGCAGATTGTGTAGAACCTGGTGTTCTATGGAATATTTTAACTGGAAATGCAGTAGTTGAATCTAGCAGTTTGTTTTCAATTAAAGGAGTCAATGATGTTCCTTCTGAAACAAAATTACCAAATCAAAATTCACTCAACAATTTAACCAGTTTGTCATAATTTATTTAAATATTTACACATTACATAATGTTTAATATTTTTTATTAATTTTAGGTTTAAAGTATTTGGAAATACATGATTATAACTGTAAAAAAGAAAGTATTATGGCTTTGGCTTACTTATCTCAACAAGATTCATTTCCAAGACTCAACAAATTACAGTTGAATTTCTATGGAACAAAAGATATAGAAGTAAAAAATATAATTTTTTGTTTTGGTAAATATAATTTTTATTTATTAACTAACATTTAAATTTTATTTAGGGTAATATAGAAACAATTCTTGATCAAATCCCAGAAGAAATATTCAACATTTTGAAAGAGAAATTCTCATACAGGATCCAAATTATTAAACACGTTATTTATCCTTTATTATTTATCCGAAGGCCAGCAAATGGATTTATAAAATCAAGTAAATATTCTAAATTCTGAAGTGTAATATTTTACATTGTATATTCAGGCAAACCAACATTATAATATTTTACACAAAGTATTTTATATTTTAAATCATATTTCAGTGGAATTTTATTCAAGTTAAACCCTTATATTTTTAATATGTATTAATTATCCCACGTAGTTGTTAGTTTAGTAATCAACAAAACAGACTTGTCTCAATTCCACCAGAAATTGTTGATATTTTAATTTCTAATATCCTAAATTAGATTAAATCAATACATATATTCATTGAGAATGCAAATCCATACGTAAAATAATTATTTTCAGGATGTATTAACTACGTTACAAGCATTTTATTTCCATTCATAAATTTTAATGACTCTAATGACGATCCTTAATTTTAACCTTATATTTTGTGTGAAAATGTTTATTACTTAATTGATCATAAATTCATAATTGGCTTAAAATATATGAATCCCATTTATTCATTCAGAGACGGAGAAGAACATGACGACATACGATGAATCATGTTTACTAAATTTTTCAGAATCACTTAAATATTGTAATCCACGAAAAAACTTTATATTTCAATCATCTCTACAAACGTATTTTCTTTTTACATCCTACAAATTATTGGATCATCACACGACTAAACATAACACTAGAAATTGGAAGAATTCAAAAAGGTTAAAGTCTCAAGCTTTAATGCATCATCAATAATAATAAAATAGTTTATAAGTTATTGTTATCAATATTCAACAACCTTTATTTCTCTTGTAATTGATAAATCTCTGTAAATTGAAATTGAGCTGTTTAATTATTTGTGATTGTTTTATTATGTCTATGTGTGAAGAAGAACTGCGAAGGGAATTTTAGATCCTCAGGTAAATATTAGCGTAAAGATTGACTTGCGTCTTTGTATGTATTTTCTTTTGGGAATAGAAAAGTTCATACTCCGTATTTTGATTCCAGGGAATCAAACTCTGTTTCCTCAGATCAACTGGAATGGTCCATCAGATCACTACTATACTTTCATCCTCAATACGCTTGTTTTCTCTTTAGAAAAGTCAACGTTATTTTTAGTATTCCAAAAGTTTTGTGAAATGAATTATGTCTACTTTCATAAAAATCTAAATTACAATTTCCAAAAGTTTCAAATTTTAATTTAATTTAAATTATTAAGAATGGAATACGAAATTCAACAAGTCGTCAAGATTTTTTTTGTCATGTCTTTATTGTCTTCATTCCGAATCCAAGGTAAGAAAAAATCCTTTGCTCTTAACATTTTCTTTTCCAAAAATAATGAAAAATATAAAATAGTTTTGTATGAGATTTATTACAATTATATTAATTTATTCTAAAAATTGTTTATTTTAATGAAAATGCAAATTTAAGAGATTAGATTTTAAGGAAATGTAACCCATAATTAAATACTAGAAGCGCGTGTGGCAATTAATTTAAGCGACTAAAACAGAATAATGATAGCAATAACAAAGTTGTTTACACATAGTTTAGTTTCGTGTGTTGAGCCTAATTGCTTTCTTTGTATAAAACAGAAGAAGGGGTTCCATCCTTTGTTCCCATTATAAATTTTATGTTACAACCTTTTTGAGCTGTAATTAGAAATTAAGGAAGATAAGGTAGGGGAAACCTTACGGTGTGAACGTGAAGAAGAACGAAGATGAAATCATCAAAAACTTTAACTTTCTCTTAGAATTTGTTTGGAATAATCATGGGTAGAGTAGGGACATTTGGAGAAAGTGAAAGTCAGAGTTTATCTTATTTCTTATGAAATGGCCTGTCACCTTCAAAAGTTAAAACGGAAGATTCAATTACATTTCTAAAAGTTCAATTAGTCTTGTATGAAAGAACTTCCTTATTAATTTAACACGACATATTTCTTATCAATAAGAATCAAAAGGTTAATTTCAGCATTTTCTAAAAAGAAAAAAAATGGTGAAAGTATTTTTTCTTTCTCCCATCATCATCTCACTCTCACATCCTTCCTTGTTGTTACAAAACTCATGGACTCATACTGAATTCCTTTTGGTCAACTTTAGAAAGTGATGAATAAATTGAACCTTTCAGTAAAATGAAAGAAGGGATTGTGTATATACTGAAATTCGGACACTACTATTCATGCAAGTGGATAGTTTTTAGAGCTTCGTGTTTGCAAAATTGTTGAGTAATAGAATTCGCGGCTGGAGAGAAAGTTTAGATACGTTGGGTTCATAAATCATTGTGCGTTATTCATAAAGTTTATTTAGAATCGTGAATTCTTTGGCCTGCAAGGCTTTAATGATGAATGACGAGACGTGCTAGAGATTCCATAACTCATTGTATGGGAAATTGAGGGAATTGAAATAGGGTAGCATCTGGAAATGAAAACAATGAAATTCAGCATCATCCCTTCTAACAACAACAAGACGAGAGAGAAAGTAGAAACTAAACATGAGAGAAAGTTTATGCATAATAAGAAGGATCACCATTTGTCATTCGACCCCCGTTCCTTTCTCTAACTTCCGTTGCATTTTATCATTGAAATACAACTTCCAACTTCATCCATCATTTCATATTTACTACGAAACGAAAACTTAAAAAAGAACATGGACATTTCTACACTCCTCTTTTCGTCTTTCTTTACCATCATTTCTAATAATAGTTTTTAACAAATGCTTAAAATCATATTAATTTAAGTGACGATTTTTTATATAGATTTTCTGATGTTTTTTAATTTTCCAATTACAGATTGCACTGGTCTTCGAGATATTAAAATTGAAGTCCCAAAATATGCAAGAGTTGGAAGTACAGTTCGATTAAGATGCGAAATGGACATGGAAGGAGATGCGTTGTATGCAGTAAAATGGTACAAAGGTGCCCAAGAATTTTATCGTTTTGTCCCAAAAGAAGTACCACCCGAGAAAGTTTTTCCGATCCCAGGTCTTACTGTAGATGTGAGTAAATTCCTATTTACTGACTTTTTGAAATCCAAAAACTTTGAGAATTAGAATAATTTTTTCTTCTTCTTCTTAGGTAAGGAATTCTACAATACACGACGTAGTACTTGGTAAAGTTTCCTTGGATTTGACTGGTACGTTCAAATGCGTGGTTTCAGCAGAATCTCCCTTCCAAACCTTATCTGCCTCAGCGGATCTTATTGCTTTGAGTAAGAAACGAGGAAATAAAATTAGAGATCCCCATTTATGTCAACCCAGCATTGACTTACGTTTTCTTTTGTCACGGGTTAAAGACTCCTCTCACCAAATCACTTTTTTCTTTTTTCTTAAGAAAAAAAGAAAGAAGGAAGACTGTTTATGCTTTCTCATCTTAGAAATTGAAGAAAGCGTTAAACCAGGAGTGTAATTGATATGAGACAAAATGAAAGAAAGTAAAAAGTGAAACCTAACTTTCTAAATCAGGAAAAAGAAAGTGAAAGAAAAATCTTTGAGTTTTTACTTTTTTTCCTAGAAATCTTGAAGAGTAAAGTAATTTCTTTCCATCCGTGTCATCTTATAGTTAGTAATAAGTTTCTTAAGAGTTCAATGAAATCAGGGAAACAGTCATCCGGATTTTCTTCAAAAATAAGATTAAAGAGAAAAGGAATTCCTTTTTAAATCTAATAAATCAACCTTTTAAAACTAAACGATCATTTACTAGAAATCCAAACGGTGAAAGTAAAAAATGAATAAAAATGAAATAGACAAAGTTTAAGTGTACGTAAACTGTAAAAGTGTTTGGACTTCCGAAAAGGAAGGGTTAGTTTATATACTTTGACAGGATAATCTTGCATTTTTTTTCAGTAATAGGAGATGACAGACCGTCCTTGCGATTGGATCTGAGCCACCCTTCGACAGAATTTCATCCAGGTGACAACGTAACTGCTATCTGTGTCTCACCACCTTCATACCCTCCATCAAATATTACTTGGTATCTAAATGGAAACAAAGTAAGGATAACTAATAGCTCCTACTCTGTATTTTGTTGTTTCTAAATTCTTAATTTGTGATAATTTTTTAAAAAATTAAGGTAAGTGATTCTCCTTCTGTCACAATACCGAATACGTGGCTTAGGATTTCTTCAAGATATTTTACCGTAGAAAATCCTTATTCATCTATCGAAAAATCAAGGTATAGTGATCCAAGAGTCCATACACAGGTTACTGAATCCATGATATCATTCGAACTACCACAAAGCCAGATTTCAAGATCCAGTTCCGTTCATTTAAGATGTCAAGCTACTGTTTTTAGTGCTTATGATTCTAGTTCCTATCTTTCAGTTATTTCCAGTCCACGTCGTTTCTCAAATCCTGATACCTTACTTAAGTCTTCGGGTAAGTTTAATTCTTATGTTTGACTTTTAGGTTTTATTTTTATCCTTTTCCTTCCTAAACCCAATCTTCCTGTCCTGTCAGATTTAATTCTTTGATTCTCTTCCTATGAACTTTACTCAAGAATCGTGCAAGGATTCACATAAATAATTATTTCCAATCCACTTTTTATTTCAATGGAATCTTTTTCTTTAACTGAATCATGACCATTTTCTTTTGTATAGTTCCACACACACAGGAACTCCATATTGATCTTCCAGTAGTCCCGTTTTCATTGTCATTAGATGAGAAAGGGCAAGAAGGGAATTTAATACCATAGTTTATGGCATAGGATGCTTCTTTTCTTCCTTCCTCACCTCTATTCCTTTCATATCCTCACTTAAACTATAAAAATCCAATTTTTACTCTAAATTCATCCAATAATATTTTATATATCCTAAAAAAAACTTATTTTCTTTTTATAACTTATTCAATTTTCTTACAGGGGTTACTTTCAATCACTTTTATTGGTCATCATCTTCATTAGGAAGTATCACACTTTGGATACTTGCCATCTTACTGATAAATATTCTACATAATGGTTTTTTAACACATTTTAGGTGACATTAAAATTTTAAATTAATCTAAAAAAAGTTTATTCTGTAAATGATTTAAAAATGGGAAACATTTTAAAATAAATGTAAAATGATTTTCAGAAGCAATACGTTCTTAGAATATCTATATATTTTTTCACGCTGTTTTTATCCTTTTGAAAGTAATAAATCAAAGAAATACGGAAAAGGATTATCTCGTTTTGGTATCTTTTGAGACAGAGAACAGGAAAGACGGAAGTGAATCTTGTTTCTTGTGTTTATGATCGTGGGAATTGGTAGTGAAAGTAAAAGAATCAATAGTAATGTTGAAGACTTAAGGACTTGAGTTTCCTGGATTTTTGGTAAAGGACTCGAGGCAAAGGCTTCCTTAGGGATTTGGCACTCCTTGCCTTCTTGTTAGAAAATTATGTTCCATTCTGTCAATGTGCTTTCGACCACTTCTGGATACTCTCTCTTCAAAGCCCAGTGGACCAACACCAAAATACTAAACTTAGGTTATAAAAGGAACCATTCCATCGTTCCAGGTGATTATCACAAGACTTTTCTCTTCTTCTCCAGTGAAAAGTCAAGGAACAAGTCTTGGATCTACGGACAAATGGACATTGGACATACGAAAGGAGGAAGAAGAAGCGCTCTCAAAGAATTCCTTTTCTTTAACTCCTATCCCATACAGTATCCAAAAAAGAAACTAAAGGGTTTTATACAGGTTTTTTCTATACAAAGATTCTTAAAAGGGTAAAATCTAGTACTTTTACCTCAGCCACCAGCCACGTCCGTCTCATTTATCATAGTGGGCTCTTCTTGGTGGAGGACCCTTTGATTCACTTGAGCTTAAAAAGGAAAGAAAGAACCAAAACTAACAATTTCCTCAAGCCATAACTCAAGGTGAAAGTGAAATTTGAAAAAAACCTTTGTTTGGGCACTTAAGACCTTTTGAATAGGTCTGGGTGGGACTTGGATATTGGATCATTCCAAAGAATCACAAAAACCTAAATTCCAAACTCGTAATTCTCTACACCTGTTACTTTGATTTTAAGAAAAGAAATAAAATAGTAGAGGTTGTGAAACTTAAAATCTTAAAATATAAAAGTAAAAACAAATCACAGTTTATGGTTACTTAGCACTGACACACTTTCACCCGTTTACTTTAATGATCAAAGAGAAAGGAGTTCACCCACGACGACGGTGTCCACCCACCCAGCATCTTAAAATAGACGTCATTATGACTACTTCTAATGTTTATTTGATTTTACAAAAATTAAATTTTATTCAGCATGAAAATTGTTTTTTCTCTATCAAAAATATGTCAGTGTAAAATCAAGATGAAGAGGATTTTACATTTTAATCTTAAATCCTTGTGTATATAAATTGTATAAAAACGCCAACTTTTTCCATCGTAACTTCCAAGAATTTTCAATTTGGATAAATTATAAAACAAGATCATGTTTTCTAAAATAGTTAGCTTCTGATCCGTTTTTAGCCGCAGACAGCGAAGCTGGAACGGTAAAAGTAACTTTTTGATATAAATTGGCTGGGGGTAAGCACTAAAGAACTAATTACAACAAAAATTATTTTCCAACATTATTTTCTAAAAATTCAACATATTTTGTCTCTGAAGAAGATTTTTGGATCGAAACGTTAGACTATCAAAATAAACTTCAATCATAACTTTCAACGTGTTACTAGCTTTTCTGTTTTACTATATTGTAAAAATACATTGTTAGAACTTTGATTCAAATTGCGTGAATATATAATAAATGACTTCTAAACATGAAAGTTTTAAACAAAATTTTTTCTTTATCAACTTTGAAGTTAATGAAGAAGAGGATGACACAATAAGATAAATATTGTGGTCACTTGCTTTGATTGAAGGATGCGATGTTTTATTTTTTTCATTTGCTAAATACTTAACTTAAGTCAGAATAAAAATTAGTCGAAAACAGTTTGTTCTTGGAATTGATTGTATGCAGTTGCCAATAAAAAATGACAGAGTTAATAAATCAAGTTTTTCTGATTTCATCGTTTTTAGGTACTATATTAAAACACTAGTAGAAATACTTAATTGGTCGAATTTATTACTAATTTGGCTTTGAAATTTTTCAAGCGTTGCTGTGTGCAGCTTATTCTGAAATTGTTTGTCCAATTGGTTGGATTCGTAGTATTGTTCATGGAAAATGTTTTCGTTTAATTACAACAAAAATATCAACCCATGCTGAAGCTTCAGCATCTTGTTTATTAATGGGTGGGACCTTAGCTTCTATCGAGTCTGCTATTGAACATGATTACATTATGCAAATAACAAGTGGAGAAAATTCTCCAGATTACACTGTAAGAATTGGAGGTTTTCTAAATTCAACGGAATCTTGGGCCTGGGAAGATGGAACTCCTTTCGTTTATACTAATTGGGCAGCTGGTGAACCTCTTTATGTGACAAGAGGGTCAACAGTGTTCATTTACAATCCACCAGGGCTCAAGGGAAAAAAGAATTCTGCATCATGGTACACTACACTTGCGAGAAATTCTCAAAATTATTTATGCCAACTTCGGATACTTTCCACAGAAATTGATTCGAACAAAACAGCAATAGGTCCACCACTCACTGATAGTGATAACACTACTCATGTCAACTGTACAGAGTCACTTCCGTTTACAGATGTACCTAAAACGGAAATAGAATCTTGTACTTGTCTTTGGGTTTGGGTATCAGTTTTTGGACTTGGTGAGCTTAACTTAAAATTGGGATGATATAAATAAATCCATTTTAATTTTAATTTCCTTAATTTGTGCAAATATAGGATTGTTTTCTGTATGTGTCATCATTCTTTTCAACAGGAAAGACATCTACCAATTATTTTCAAATGGATGCAGAAATAGAAATGAAAAATATAATGTTAATTCCAATTCTATTGGGTCATAAAAACTTTCTTAATCAACATTAAAAAAAACTTAATGATAACTTAAAACATTGAATTTTAGTTTGTATAAACATCTATTTATAACATTCATAATAATAACATTTCATTGTAAAATCTAAATTCAATTAATTGATATATCGTATTTTTAGAAATTTTTCACATGAAACCTTTCAATTTCATTCAAAGAATTCCAGGCGTAATGTGATCTGATACTTGCACTGACAGATGTTTGATATATTTTTTTTAAATGAAGAGTCAAAATAAGAATTAGTCGGTTTATCTTCAACCAATTAGTTTGTTGTTGGAATTCTTAGTAAGGGTAAATGTTTTTAAAAAGAATTAGGCAAAATAAGATTAGCGATTAGTGAAAGTTAAGAGCGTCCTTCTTTTCACTTCTCGCTCGCTTGTCGTCATCATCAAAGAAAAAAAAGATGATGATTATGACTCATTCATTCTTTTAGTTTTTCGTTCCCCACACACAGAACAGAACAGGGAAGGGAAGGGAACAGTCACAGTCACACACTTATTTATTCAGCTGATTTTGTTAAATTTAATTAGTCATCGTTCCTAAGAGTAATTGAAATAACAAGGGAAACAGGATCTAAAACTCTCACATTCATATTCATATAAATCATCACCTGAGTTAAACTTGTAAGTTTTCTTTAATTTTAATTAAATTAGTTTATTTGAATTATCATATTCACAATTATTACCACATCACAATTCACAAGTAATTAATTTTTGTCTGTTTCAATCTTTTTTTAGTGCAATCATGTTTTCGGGAGGTCCTAATTATCAAAAGTTAAAGACAAATCTACGATTAGCAGTAAGTCGATTGAAGCTATTGGAAAAGAAGAAGACAGAATTAGCATTGAAAGCACGGAAGGAAATCGCTGATTACTTAACAGAGAATAAGATCGAACGAGCTAAAATTAGAGTTGAACATATCATCCGAGAAGATTACATTGTGGAGGCTATGGAAATCGTTGAAATGTATTGTGATCTCCTACTAGCACGCTTCGGCCTCCTCCAACAAATGAAGTGAGTTAATTAATTTTTATCCTAAGGATATTTAATAATGTTTTTTAAAAATTGTAGGGAATTAGATGAAGGATTGGCTGAAGCCGTTTCAAGCCTTATTTGGGTGTCACCAAGACTCATGACTGATGTTTCTGAGCTCAAAGTAATTGGTGACCTCTTAACAGCAAAATATGGAAAACCATACGGAATTGCCTGTCGGGAGAACTCTGTCAACACAATTTCTCCTAAATTGATTCAAAAAATGAGTGTACAAGCTCCACCTAAAGTTTTAGTTGAAAAATACCTGATTGAAATTGCGAAGAATTACAACATAGTTTATGAGCCAGATCAACGACTTCTTGATGAAGCAAATCCTGAGAATTTGATTGAATTGGGAGACGATGCTCGGAATAATTTGGATGGTGGGAATCAAGGTGGTGGTGGTGCAACTGGAGGAGGTGGAGCTGCTCAACCAGGATTTGTTGGATTTCCTTACATGCCCATGCCACCTGGGGAGATACCTCCAATGCACAATGTACAGCCTTTCCAGTACCCTAATGTTGACCTAGCTGATGCAAAACCACCATTGGATCCTCCACATGGCATTGATCAAGGTCAAGCATTCAACATCCCACCTGGACATGGTCATGTATTTCATCCTGGATTCACACAACCATCAGCAAATGATAAAGTCCTCAATACTAATTTTCAGGTTAGTTCATTCTGATTATAGCTAAGTTATATCGCATCTTCTAGTAAGCTTGTAAAGTAGTTGCATGTAATAAATAAGTAATGTTGTGACTTTTATGAGTTGTTATGAACATTGTAGGATGTATCTGGTGGCGGAGGAAGCAATTTTGGCAATTACCCTTCACCACCTCCGTATAGCTCCATGCCACCAACAGCTCCAAATAAGCAGCAGGTTCTTAGCTTCTTTTTATTTATCATTTATAAATTATTACAATGAAAGATTCTATTTTGTTGCTTGTTTTAACATATTGCACATTAATTATTAAAAGCTTGCTTTGCTTACTCCTCGTACATTCCTCCTAATATTTAAACTGCTGTGTTGTGTTTGTGTAGTAATCTTAATTTAAACAAAATCTATCACAAGTTATTTATAAATTTTATTATTTATTTTTAGGATTCTTCTAAACCAAAACCAGCTCCAAGATCAAAACTGACTCCTCCAGGAGGTGATGACTTGGATTTGAAATTTCCAGATGTGCCTGATTTGCCTACCGTCCCATCAACCAATCTTTCACTGGGTGGGAATGGACCTGGTAAAAGTAATGGAAAACCTGATGATGACGAAATTGATTTTGATGATTTATCAAAAAGATTTGAAGAGTTAAAAAAGAGAAAATAATAAGTCCCCCCACTTCCTTCGTAACTTAAAAACCTTAGATTACGATTCTTATTCTTTGGATTTCTGACTAAATTTTTTTTGAATATTAATCTGTAATGGATGTCCGATGTCTAAATTAATTCCATTTAAAGTAAAACAAGATGTTTACAATAATAAAAAATGCTTCGCTTTAACATTTTTTCTGAAAAATTCTAAATGTTGACACACAAAAAATTGGGCTAACTTTCTACAATTTGAGGCGGGAATTTTATGAACAAAACATAAAATTACTTTGAAATTGAAAACAAGTTGAATTGAAACGTGTTGTTATAAATAATTAAATTAGGAATGGATACTAGTAGTGGAGATTTGTATGATGACTTAGAATCTATCGTGTTTCATCGTGCCGATGAACCTGAAAAGAAAACAGTAAGTAATTTGTGAATTGTCATCATAATCTGTTTAAGCATGATTTAAACCATTTTCATCCTTTCCTTATTTATTTCTAGCGAGAAGAATTAGGTGAACATGTACGAAAAGTTGAAGATATGCTGGTTGCGGCCTTTGACAAAATTGCAATAATGAAATTACACATAAAAGTAAATAAATCATCTTTTATGAAGTTTACGTAACATATATTTTATTTTATTCTTTTTAGGATTTACAAGAAGAAAACAATTATATGAAAATTAATTCAGCTTCTTTGCTGGCCACATCTCAAACTCAAATCCAACAGAAAAATCATATAGTGACTGTAATGCAAAAACAGTAAGGCTAAACACATGATTCTTCCTCAGTAAAATTAAAATTGTATTTCTTGATTTTAGGTTACAGTTTTATAAGAAAAGATTAAATAATACGTCCGAAGAAGGTGGAAAGAAAGCTGATAAAGACTGGAAAGTGGAAGAAGTCAAACTAGTAGAGCAATTTCCAAAGTTTAGCTTCAAAGAACTTTGTGATGAATTGAGTCATAGTTTTCAAAAAGAAAAGGAAAACCAAAATTCACCATCTCCAAAAGATTGGCATAAGAAGTTTCATTATCAAAATTTTTCCTGTTACTTTTTCTCTCATGGTAGAAACTTTAGTCATGAACCTGTGACTGATATTCAGTATTTCGAAGATGCCAATACCAGTACTAAACCAAAAGCCGGATCTCGATCACCCAAGCCGACTGCAGATGGTCCTTCTCCAGTAAAAGGAAAATCTGGATCTCCTAAACCCACAGCAGATGGTCGTTCTTCAATGAACGCAAAATCCAGTTCAAGATCTCGATCTCCTAAACTCGCTGCACGCGGTCGTTCTCCAGTAAAAGGAAGATCTAAATCTAAAGAAGGATCCCCAAAGGGAAGATCAAGGTCACCTACAGGGCGTAGAACAAGATCACCAAAGACTTCACTTGGACGTATTGGAGATGATCGAAAGAAAAGACGGTCAAAATCCCGATCTCCAAAACCAGTTGGACGTGGTCGTTCTCCAGTAAAAGGAAGATCTAAATCTAAAGAAGGAAACCCAAAGGCAAGATCAAGGTCACCAAGATCACCAGCAGGGCGTAGAGTAAGATCACCAAAGACTTCACTTGGACGTATTGGAGATGATCGAAAGAAAAGATCACCACCACCACGATACCACCGTCGTTCTGGTTTTTGAATAATTAATTAAATTTCTTTTATTAATTAAATTAATTCTAAATTCCTAAAAATCACAAAGAAATTATTATTATTATGACTGTTGTTGGATATTCTTCTTGAGTTCCATTTTATGTCGTACAGCACGTTGTAATGAATACAAACCAGTTAAAGCTACAAAGACGTTTACTGAGAATAAAGCCCAATTCTTTGGAATGATGACCAAGGAGTAGCGAGCCCAAATACAGCCAGTAGCGGTTAGAGCAGACGTTTGAGGTATGCTAATTTTATCCGCAGGTCGTTGCAAATCACCAATTCCAGCTATTACAAGACCCTGAAAAAAAGAAGTAATTTTCAGAATCAGAATCCTTCTTAGTGACAATTGAAGTTAAATTTTTGTTTTTACCCATTTAAACAGAGGTGACCAGAAAAATACTGTCTGTGGTCCTACAAATGAATTAATTATAATTCAATTCAGTAAATGACATTATCAAATCATCCAGCATAGTTATTTTTACCTGCAGGATGTTTCCAAAGTGGGATTAATTTTTGTGGAACAAACTGCTCAAAGTAAGCCATTGAGCGCAAATACAACGCTGACGACATTTTTTTAATAAGATAAAGATGTAAAATTGGATATTAATTAAAAAAATATTTGCAACATCAAAAAAATAAATTGAAACAAAACAAGGTCAATTGTCAAGGACTTTTTCGAAAATCGCGGATTTTTGAGATGACGCTTCTACAAAAAAAATCCTTATTTTGCAAACTTGAATTTTTGCAAAAATGGAGAAAAAAATAAATTCAACATACATTATTATTTATTACATAAAAATGCTACCTTTAGTTGACGACGACGTAATGATTAAAAACAGGTCCAACAACTTTACCTTCTTCCAAAGACGAAGAAGATTTTCTTAGAAATAAAATACAAAAATAAAGTTAAATCATAAAATTGTATTTTTTAATTAAACACTTTGAATTTTAAAAAGATTAAAATGAAGTATTATTGTTATATTTTATTTACATTATTTTTACTTGTGAATGGAAATAATTTTGAAGAAGCTGGATTAAAATGTGCAGAAGGAAATAATCAATTTACATTTAATTTATACAATGTAAGTTATATAAAAATTGAATGAAGTTAAAAATTGACTTTGACTTATATTTCAGGCCCTTACTTCAACTCGATCAAATGAGAATATGATATTTTCAGCATTTAGTCTGAGAACGGTAATGGCTATGCTACTTGCAGGAGCTGATGGACAAACGGCTACTGAAATTAGAAATGGGATGATATTTCCAGAAACTAATTCAGAATTATATGAAGGGTATCGATCATTGTTAACGAGTGGAAATCTTATTGTAAGTTGAATGTAGTGAAATGTCATGATGTAACTAATTATAATGATATATTCATTTAGAAACCCAATCAAAAACATTCAACTGCTAATAGTCCAACGTATCCAGTAACTGTAGAACAAGCTAATAGAATTTTTATAAAGAGAGGTTTCCCTATTATGGAAAATTTCCAAGCAACTGCTAAGCACTACTTTCAATCACCAATTTCTCAATTGGATTTTACTAATCCTAAAAAAGCAGCAACAGAAATCAACAATTGGGTAGCAGATAAAACCAATCAGAAAATTACGAAGTTGATCGAATATGGTAAAGTTTGGATTTTTTTTTACATTTTTATATAAAGAGTAATTACCGTATTTTCTCTAATGGTACGGCAGTCTCTAATAATACGGCAGTCTCTATTAGTACGGCAGGGGTAAAACTAAAAAAGTTTATAGTACGGCAGTCTCTATTAGTACGGCAGTCTCTAATTGTACGGCAGGAGGAAAAACAAGCTAATTGGTGTACAGCTTTATACTGGAGCAGCTAAATTAGTCATGGCGGGCGTAACAGCATATCGTAAAGCGAATTTTCGCTTTCTTAAACATTAAAAAAAATTTACAAAGCTTAACTTGTCAGTTTAATAAATTATTAAAAATTGCTACAAGCAATTTTTAATGTTATTTGTTTAAAAACAAGCAAAATTTGTTTGTGCGTTTCTACAAAATATTATGGAAATGTACAACAAATAATTTTCCATTTTGAAACCTAAAAATAATTCGTTGTAAAAATTAATTAATCGTTTTCAAAAAATTTCAAAATGTTTTTCTATAATAATATTACTAAATTTAAATAAGTATGAATATAAATAATTTAGCTATTATTATTATGGAAAAACATTTTGAAATTTCTTGAAAACGATTAATTAATTTTTACAACGAATTATTTTTAGGTTGCAAAATGAAAAATTATTTGTTGTTCATTTCCATAATATTCTTTTTGAACGCACAAACAAATTTTGTTTGTTTTTAAGCAAATTTTAAGTACATATGGGCTGTCCAATAACTTTTGTCTTTTAAGAATTATGACATGAGAAATTGCTTGAAAGCAATTTACTAAACTCTTCTAGAAAAGTTCAATAAAGTTTATTCCAAATGTTTGTTTGCTTAGTACAGACATTTACAAGTCTCGTTTGAGCGAAAAAACAAAAAACATTGATATTGAACATTGTATTAAGATTTTAGCAGATACTTTTCAACAAAAATTGCTAAAATTTTGTTAATAAATGCTCAATTTTCGAAATTTCGTTAGTACGGCAGTCTCTAATAATGCGGCAGTCTCTAATTGTACGGCAGGGGTCCAGTTCGAAAATCTTATAGTACGGCAGCCGTACCATTAGAGAAAATACGGTATTACTATTTAGTATAATTTTTGGAATGAAATCTATGATGTAGTAATCAAAGTTATACGAGATAGAATTTGGTATTTTATTTTTAGGTGTGTTCTATTATTAAAACAAGTGTTTAGAATATAGAGATTTCATGTGAATAATCTTCAGTTGCCAAGTAATTGATCCGCTTACTGACCTTCGCCAAGATCAAATAAAAAAATTTTGTTTACCAAATTCAATGCTTTTTGTTTTGTTTACAAACAAAACATTAAAATTGTTTTGAATTATTCATTCAATTAACAGTAAACATCCAAATTAATTTAGTTGAGTTTTATGGTAATCACCAATTTCAATTAAAACCCTACCAGTTCAAACTAGTTTTACTATTTCATCTTTTATTGTTGGTTTGACACTAAAAACTAAAATACGCAATGTTGTTTCGCCCAATTTCAAGAATAGTACGAAGGGAGCTAAGAAGAGGCTTTGCCACTAGTCAAACTGTTTATCAAGAGGTAAGGAAATTTTTCATACTGATTAAGAAAGTAAATCTTTTTTAAGCTAATGTTGATAATGATTCATTTAATGCGTACGTAGGGATGTAAAGTTGCAGTTCTTGGTGCTAGTGGTGGAATCGGTCAACCACTTTCTCTTCTTCTTAAACAGTCACCTCTTGTAGGTCAACTGTCGTTGTACGACGTCCTTCATTCTCCAGGAGTAGCAGCTGACCTTGGTCATATTAACACCCCTTGTAAAGTCAAAGGATATGGACCTGGAGAACTTCCAGAAGCACTCAAGGATGCTGACTTTGTACTTGTTGCTGCTGGGATTCCAAGAAAGGCTGGCCAGTCAATGCAAGATCAATTCGTAGCCACATCGAGGATAATGAAAGATCTTGCTGTAACTTGTGCAAGAGAAAATCCAAAAACGATTTATGGAATTATCTCTCATCCTGTAAAAAAAAACTTATTAATCTAATCAAACTCATAACGATGGATGTCATTTTGCTTTGTTTTTTAGATTATAAGTTCTGTACCTCTTTTTTCGGAAATGTTCGTGAAAGCCGGAGTTTATGATCCAAAGAAAATTCTTGGAATTACAAAACTCGGGACTATGAGAGCAAATACTTTTATTGCAGAAGAAGCTAAGCTAAACCCAGCAACTGTTGACTGTCCAGTCATTGGAGGTCACGCCGGTATGCTAAAGTATTCATTCTCTGTTTGTTCACATGTTTAGATCCTGTTTTATTTCAAGGCATAACAATTGTCCCATTGATCTCTCAAACGAAACCTCCCGTGAATTTCAATACGGATGTTGCTAAGAAAATAACAAAAAGAGTTCGGGTATGCTAATACTTATTTTTTTTAGATTTTAAGAAAATGTATTTATTTGCATTCTTTTTCAATTGAAGGTGGATTTCACATTTTCCTAAGAAAATGTATTATTTGCATTTTTTTCAATTGAAGGTGGATTTCACATTTTCCTAAGAAAATGTATTTATTTGCATTTTTTTTCAATTGAAGGTGGATTTCACAGTTTCCTAAGAAAATGTATTTATTTGCATTTTTTTCAATTGAAGGTGGATTTCACATTTTTCTTAGCAAAATGTATTTATTTGCATTTTTTTCAATTGAAGATGGATTTCACATTTTCCTAAGAAAATGTATTTATTTGTATTTTTTGCAATTGAAGGTGGACTTCACATTTTCCTAAGAAAATGTATTTATTTGCATTTTTTTCAATTGAAGATGGATTTCACGTTTTCTTAGGAAAATGTATTTATTTGCATTTTTTTTCAATTGACGGTGGATTTCACAATTTCCAAAAAAATTGAATTAATGAATTTAGGATAAATTATAATATTGTTTAATTTAACTTGAATGAGAAAAATAATTGTTAATTCCTGATTTTTATAAATCTTACATGATTTTGTAGGATGCAAGCACTGAAATTTTTGAAGCAAAATTTGGCACTGGTTCTGTCACCCTCTCCATGGCTTATGCTGGAGCCCAGTTTACAATCAACCTACTCAAAGCTCTCAAAGGCGAAAAGAATATTGTAGAATGCTGCTATGTGCGTTCAGATGTAACACCAGCTAAATATTTTTCTAATCCTGTCCTTCTTGGGGTAAGGAACTGACTTATTTTTCTGTCATTTAACAACAAAAAGTTAATCAAATATCTGTTGTATTCACAGCCTGGTGGTGTTGAAAAGAATTTGGGAATCGGTAAATTAAATTCGTTTGAGGAGGAGCAAATGAATCTGGGATTACCTGAACTTAAACGAAGTATCGAAGCAGGAGAAGCATTTGCTGCTCAGAAAGTTTAAAAGAGATTAATTAATTTGACATTGATTTAATTCAGCATGACAATTCTTATACAAATTCTGGTGACAGGTTAGTATTTCTTCCCGTGCTTTTACGAGTATTATTCTTGTCATCAATCAGTATGCAAACAGTATAGACAATTAACTAGCAGTTATACTTTGTAGCATTAATTATTTTAAAATTATCAGAGTAAAGTCAGTCAGTATTAAAATTAATCTAATGAAAACAATCTGGAGGAATGCAAGAATTTTTTTTAATTGCTAGACTAACTTTTTTCATTGCTTTTTGACAAAATGTGGTGATGGTGGTTATTGACATTGATTTTGAAGTTGTTATTTTAGGATTCAGAGTAACATTAACATTCCAGTTTAAGGTTACACCTTAATTACGTGATTAAAAGAATTGCTTTTTACGTTAAGCAGTTAACGACTTTCCTCGTGAACGTCAAAAGCTCCGTTTAAGTTGTTTTTTCTGGCCAGTTTCAAGATCATATTCAACAGAATCAGTTTCTGTGTAGCTATGAAATCTGGACCATTTTTATTCGTTCTAATTGTAATATCCACGCAATTCGAAGTAATCCATGGAAAAAAAATTATCGCTATTGAATTTGTGGGATCAAAGAGCCACGTTTTTACCTTTTTAGGATTAATTGAAGAATTGTCACGACTTGGGCATAATGTAACATTACTTTCTGCATTGAAAGGATACGCAAGTGCAGGAGTTAGAGAAATATTCACAGTAGATTTTTTTGGAATTATTAATGAAAATAACAATTGGTTAGAAGGAAAAGAAAAGAATATCCATACTTTTAATTATGATGCATTTATACATTTAACAAAATTATCTTCGAAAGTATGTGACGAACTTTACGATCGCCCTGACATCCAAGCTCTAATGACTGAAGAATGGCATCTTGTCATACTTCAACCAGTTTTCAACGAATGTGCATTAGGATTAGTGTACAATATTATGAAGAAAAGTAAATGTCCTCTTATTTTATTTGCACCGTGTGGTGTATTGAACCAGCAAATATCTGCACTAGGTGGATACTATCCACCGTCAACTGTTCCGAATCAATTCATATCGTTACCATCACACATGAATTTGTTGGAAAGAATGCAGAACTTCGCAATGGAATTCTACATAGACTACATGCTCCAGTATAATTTTATTCCAGCGATGGAAGCTGTTTATAGAGAAAAACTTGGAAATGACGTACCTGATGCAAGAGATATTTTATCCAGGGCATCCATTTTGTTTTCAAATACTCATTTCAGTATTCAGCCTTTAAGACCAAATTA
>JAQGCN010000040.1:0-59222 GCA_034699725.1 Friesea truncata | reverse complement strand
ATATTAACATAACATAATTTATAATGTAAAATTCGTTTGCACCATAAAGAAGTAGAATGAGTTTTAGGAATTTTTTTTAGGCTGAATTCATTTATTTTTTAGGCCCTTTTCAACATTTTAAGGTAAAATGTTAAGGTCTAAAAGTTTAGGCCTGTTTCAGTTATTTTTAGGACAAATTAAATCACACCCATAAAGAATTACACTTAATATTTTTAGTATACAAAAAAATGAAAACATAAAACTGAAGTTTTGAATAACATTATTGGATCATAACAACATACGAAAGAATTCTTTTAATCCAAACTAAAAAATTAAAATTATTATGATAAAATGACTTTGTATTTCCAACATTTTATTATAAAGTGTTTCCAACAGATTATTTCAAAATATTAATATTTAAAAAATACTTGTATAACCAACAAAAAACCAACGAACAAGCGTCTAACAACCTTCAAGTAACTATAATCATTTAATGCAACAACAAATTTATTAAAAATATTTACAAAATATTAATATTAATCCATCATCTTCATCTCTTTTAAAATAATAAAATTTAATTTTTAATTAAAATTAAAATTAATCTGTAATATTACCTCAATATTTTAAAACTTTGATCCAATATTATCCGAATCCAAACCAAAAACCACAATGGAACTTTGTACTAACACTTTTAAAATGCACAATAGAACGTAATCTATTTATTCTAATTCCAATGTCCATTAACCACAATTAATTTATCAAATAAAAATTCATAATAATAAGGATCCAATAACTCATACACAAGAATAATTTTAAGATCAATAAGAACAAAAACTCCAATTGTTTTTTTTTAAATTTCACAAATTTAAACTTATTTTACTTTTAATTAAATCCAAGATAATTAATGGATAATCCAATGGATAATAATAATAATAGTAATAATATTTTATTGTGGATGGAATGGAATGGATTTTGGAAATGTAGATTTGTTTTTGATGTTTATAAGAGAAGCGGCCTACCACTACTGAGAATGGATTTGATAAATCTTACATTATTGCATTGCAATTTGTGTTGTGAATAGAATAGAATAGGATGGGATGGGAGTGAATTCAATGCAGATTCTTTGAGTATTTCCCTTACATTAACATTACATTACCCATGGCACTGGCCGTGGAAATTTGCAATGAAATTATTAAAATCACCTTCATTTAAAAGGCCTCTCATATTCTATTACTTTATACTCATTTAAGGGTTTTTCAATGCCTCAAAACAATAACAATTTATATTTGCTTTTTTTTAAAAAATATATTTATCATATATTTAATTTACAATAATTCACTTTTTTAAATTATACAAACATCAATTAATTTTAAATAATTTATAAAATATTTAATATTTATATTTTAATTATTTTTATTATTAATTTTATGATAAGAATGGCCCAGTCATTTTTATTTTATTTCATATCCAAAATCAAAGTAAAACGTGAGTCAAAGAACTCTAAGCAGTAAAGATTGCCGCAAGGAAGAGAAAACCCTTTGTACCGTTAATTTCTCAAAATCATCTTCCTTATATATTGCATTTATCCAGATTCAACATCAAAAATATTTTAAAAAACTATAAATTAAGAGTTTTAAAAAATACTTTTAAATATTTCTATCCTCTTCTAAATATTTTTATTTAAAATATTATTACTACATACAATCAAATTCCAAAATATTCTAAATATTGTCTTTGTGTTTTACTTTTAAAAAAACATTTTTTATTTATTAATTATTAATATTAAAAAATAAAAATATAAATTAATTTTAAATTTTTTTAATCGTGTTTTGACGTTGTGATCTCGTAATTGACGAGAGAGTAAAAGTGAATAAAACAAGAGAATCTGGTTATTATAAATTTAAAGTTAAAGTTACGTATTCATGATCCTTGGCTTAGTAGGAAAGAAATCGAGTTTCCAATCTTTTATTCCTAAAGAAAGGGTCATTTCCGGTCATTCTATTTTTTTTATTTTAATAAAATATTTCATTTTATTTATAAAAATTATTTAAAATAAATTTTTAAAAATTAAAAAAAAAAGATTTAAATATATTTGAATATTATAATAATAAAAATGAATTAGAATTTATTATTATTATTTTGATTTAATTTTCTTACATAAGAATTAAATAAGAGTGATGGATGATGATATGGATGAGAAGAAAATGAAAGTGGATTTTTTTTTCTTAATGTTTTAGTGATCCTTATTGAAGGATAAATAAAATGGGGGTATATACTATACTATAAGTATAATATAAAAATAAAGGGTTGTTGTAATATAAAGTAAAAGCGAAACTAAAATTCACTCTTGAATAAAATGCATAAGAGAGAAATATAAAAGAAGTTCAACGACCGGATACAACACTACTCAGGAGCTACTACAAACTACATACCAAAAAGATAAGAAACAAAATACAACCATGCACTACCTTTTTTTTTGCAAAATTTTTTATATTTTATAATAAAGGAAATTATATACGCTTTTCTTAGGATAAAATAATTCTTATGTTTTATGGTATTACGATTACGCACTCTCTGATTTTTATACATTAAATAATAATACATTATTATAATAAAATCTCATTAAAAATAATATTATAAATTATAATAACATGGTGTTAATTTAATAAAGATTTTTATTTTATGTTTAATTCTTAGGAAATTTTATTAATTATTATAATATATTTTTAAGAGAAAGTTTTTTTATATGTTTCTGGAGAAAATAATTTAGTTTATTTAACTCTTTTTTAAAGAATGGAATGAAAAAGGCAAAGGCCTCATCATCGTTCAAATTATTCCAGAAAACGTTAAAGAAATATTTTTGATATTTTCAGTAGAAGGTCATTTCCCTTCCCTTTCTCAAAAAAATAAAAAAAAACTTCAAAGGAAGAATAAAATAAGAATCTTTTTCAATAAAAAAATAAAATCCAACATAAGAAACACGTTGGAGAAAATTCAATTTGTTTTAAAACTTTCATTCTCATATAAATAGAATGTCTGTCCTGTCAGTGAGTTTACTACCATAACATCCATCCATCCACCATCCCATTCCCAGTATCCATTACTTTAACTTAACTTTGTTTTAAATAATTTATGAAAAATGTATTTAAGAAGAGATTTATAGTGTTAATATGATATTATTGAAATTAAGAGTAAAGACATTTGATATTTTATAACTCTTTCTTTTTGTGGTTTACTTTTGAAATAGGAACCAATTATTAAATCCTGGTCACAATTCTATTACAAACTTTAAATCAAAAATCTATTTTTTGAGGCCTAGAAAGTGGAAAGAATGAAGAAGTAAAATATATATTTCTCAAACTTTTTACTTTTTCATCATCAACTTTTCTTTTTAATTTTTGAAATAAAAAGAATTCCTATTTATAAATTGGAGTAGTTTGATTTTAATTTCCTTTTTAGTTGAAGTTGTTATAGGATAATTCTCATGTAAATTCAATGTTAATTTTAATTATCCAGGAAATGTACAGAGTCATTTACTATTTTACACACACATGCATTACAAAAATAAGAATAAGAATAAGGATAAGAATAGTTTTTTTATATTATGCGAACACACTATTACGCAGTTCAACGCACTTTTAAACTCACGCACGTGTTTATAATATACGAAAGAAATTATTAAAAATTGATTAATTTTCCTATGATTGATTCTCCTTGTCTATGACAATGAACGAGAGAAATTATTAATCTAAATAATCTCAGTGTCAACTTAAATCATCACATTCACAGGTTGAAATTATTAAAGTAACCTCCAAAATTATACAAATTAACCTTCATTAAATTAACCTTCTTAACCAAACCCATCACTAAAAACCATTACTCACATATTATTAATACACAAAACACCCGCATACCAAAATAATAATAAATACTGGAATTAAACTAATTATTAATAAAAATAATAAAAATAACTTTTATACTATTGGATTTATTAATTATGATTGTTTAAGAAAGGCGAAGGTCTCTTAATGAAATTGACGTGGTGGTTGGTGGTTTTGGCTAAATTAGGAAGGAGAACCTCCCATTTTATTTTTTGATATGAATCGATGATGAATTGAAGGGTTAAATGTTATATTACATACATTGTCCTATAACACAACACAACACAACACCATTGTTAAATTACCTTCAGCCTGAACTTGGACTCAATCCATTTCATATTCTCCTTCATCAAATCCCAATGTCAGAGTCACTCTTCGTCATCAATACACACACACACATACATACACAGTCATCCCATCATCATCATCCATCCATATTTTTAAGAAATACGTTTTTATACGTACAGAAAGGTCAAATGAGGGTTACGAAAGATTAAATATTGAGAAAGGAGAAAACCCAAAAACTTTTACTCACGAATTTCAGAATCAACTTCAATTATTTATTTATTTTAAACAGAGAAGAGAGGAAAGGAATCAGGAAAACATTTTTAATTTAAAGGTCAACTTTAAAATATTTCCAAATGTTTAATTTAATTTTTCAATGAGATTTTCCATATGTAGGATTCCTCTCATTGCCATTTCCCATTGAAAAGAGTGTCTGTCTGTATGCGCAACAATACGCAAATAAAAAACTGAATTAAAAAACATCCCAATAGGAAAATAAAAATTAATTTTTTATATGTACTTTTGGGAAATGAATAAAATGTTTCCTCGTGATTAGGATAGTATTTTCTCGGAGTAATACCTCATCATTGTCGGAGTGAGTGAATGGTGGGTGGTGGTTGGTGGGTTCAGTGGACCCAAATCACAACAAAAACCAAAGAGAGTACAATATCCTTAATCCTAAAATTTATCTTATTGACACAGTGAATCAAATATAAGTAAAATTATTATAAAAATCAATATTTAGGATTAAAATATTTTATAAAAGTACCTGTATTTTAATAAAAATTCAAAGAGATAGGAAAGATAGGTGAGGGGTAGGGAGGGGTACTCAGTCATAATCGTTAAACGTCAACGTGAACGTGTGTGCGAGAGTTCAGTGGACTCAGATCACAACACAAGGATGACGAAGTCTCTTGGGAATAAATGGATAGAGATTAGATAACAAATTTTATATCGAAAAGGAAATTCACTACAATTAATTTATGGAAAAATTGGAAAAATAGAATAATTATTCTCTTTAGTTCTTTTTTTAAAAATAACTAATCACTATTCCTCACAACGGTTGAAAGAAAGACGAGAAAGAAAATTGATTTTTATTATTAAAATTCTTTATTAATTGGTGAAACCTAATAAGTAGTGCCTAACCTAACTTTTTTTATGAGTCCTTGATTTATCCTTGTCCCTTCCCTTAATGTTATAAATTCGTAGTAAAATAGTGTATTTAATATATAAATCCGGTGAGTGAACTCGAGACACGCAGAGACGCATGTAGAGACGTACGTAAGAGAGTTTAAGTTATAAAGGAAAGTAAATTTCTCGGGTGAAAGCTGTTTGTGTAAATCCATTCCATGGATAAATATAAGTGAGGAGGTTTTAGTCGTATCGTAAACGGTTGTTCAGTTGAAATGAATGAGACAAGAAGTTCAATGGCCCTACTCCATAATTCACCCACAAAATAAAATCACATTCTTTATACTAAAATTTTACAAAATATTTTTGAAATTAATGTTAATAAAATTGAAATTTTAAAAGAAATAAGTAAACGGAGCGGAAGTGCGTTTATAAAAATAATTTAGGATGAGTAAACAAACACGTGTCATCTACTTTATTTTGAGCATATAAAAATAAAAGTAGTCCTACTAAAAGGTTATCATCATCTTCCAGCTCAATTTATTCAACTCTCCAATCAAAAAATAATACCCCACCCCCTCCTATACCCATTTTGGGGTGATTTGGCTGCGAATGCGAATCTTAAGAATTTTTCGGATACGCTTCCAAGATTAACCACCCGCACTCTCACTTCTTTCTCAAAAAAAAAAAATCAGGACAACTGTTGCTGTTCCGATACATTGCAAAATTTTCCATTCCAAATACACTTAATTAACATAGAATAAAAATTATTTAAATAATAATTTGGAGTTGTAAAATTTTGTAAATTTTTACTGTTATATTGAAAATGAAATGAAAAGATGAGACCACGTGTATAAAGCGGAAGTATGTCCTCTGGGCAGTGCGTTGGGTTGGTTTGTGGGAATGGTTGGTTTGGTGCGTGTTGAAAAATGTGTTGTGAATATTTTGCAAAAATGAAAATATACACACAAGAGTAAGAAAAAAGAAGGAATGAAAGATGAGGATTTTTGGCAGAAGATCTTTTTTTCTTTCCTGCCTCTTCTTCTATATCTTTCTTTCCTCTTCTTTTCGTATTTTTTTTGAGTGTGTAAAAAAGACTGGTCATTGAACTCTGATTTACAATCAGCTGGATTCTCAAGAGCCAAAATACGCATAATACACACACTCAAAAATCAAATCCTAACACTCACTTTACATACTTTCCATTCAATAATTTATCATTTATCTCTCTCTGATTGATTACGCATTTTTATACCAAATAATCAATTTACAATTTAATAACCATAATTCATACAATTTCTTATGAATAATAATAATAACATCCTTGTTAAGAAAAAGTGAAAGTTAGGGAAATAATACCTGCTCATTTTTTAAAAAAAAAGAGAAAGAGACGATACACCGAGAAAATTATTGATTTTCGGAGTTCGTAAACCTCAACTTTTTTCCCACTATACTATTTATTATACTACTCAAAATTACAACAAACTCATAATTAATTTCATAAATAACAAATTACATACCTATAATTTTACTTTTTTTTTAAATAACAAAATTTAAAAAAATAATTTTTTAATTTTATTTAATTGGAGTAAATTGAGGTTTTTTAAATATTTTTTTTAAAGAATTTAATTTAATCCCGAATATTTATTATGAATTAATGAATAATGATCTATTTATTGTGGTGTAAAATTGAGATCAAAAATTTATGATTTAAATATTGTAAATATAAAAATAAATTTTTAAAATTGAAATTAAAGAATAAATTTAGATATTAGAAATGAAAATTTAAATTTATAGTTTTTTTTAGATTTAGAGTAAAGAGTGATTGTGTGAATTGAGAGAGAGTAAATATAATATATGGATAGCATAGTGAGAATATGGGAGAAGGTCAACGACCATCAAAGGCGAATGTACTTATACTTTACTTACCTCATCATAACAACAAAAATTTATAAGTCCAAAAATTAAGAGTCAAAATTTTAATTATTTTTAAATAATATGAGCACAATCACAATCACACACTTTCACTTCCAGTTAAAATATAAATATATTTGTATAAATTATTATTAATTCACAATCCAATATTATAATAATAATGAGTCAATCAATGGAAATTTAATTATTTTTTTTTAAAAAAAAATGTACTTATAAAAAATATAAAAATTAATTTAAATTTTAACTTTCTCCAGTAGTAAAATTCCTATTCCTATTTATTTATTTTCACTTCCTTCCTTCTTCCTTCTCTCTCCCTTGATTTTGAAGGACTGAAAGAAGAAAAGGAAAAACTCAAACTAAATCCAAAACTAAAACTCACGTTTTTATAATAAAATATCATATCATCCATCCTAATAACATTCATTACAACATACAATTATTACAATTATTATTATTAAATAAGATATTATATTTCATAAAATATTAAATTTCATGGTTTTATTATTCACGTGTTGTTGTACATTTTATATTTTTAAGGGTATATAAAAATAGATATTATTCAATTCAATATATGAAATTAATATTTACCCTTGTAAATTTAATTAAAATTTATTTAATTTTTAAACTTACCTTATTAATATCTTGTTGAATTTTTAAATTTGGATAATTATGAGTTATTATAATTTAGTAATTGTTATTAATCCTTCTTCCTTTTCCCATTCTAAAATCCTAATTTTTTTACCTTCTTTATTTATATTACCAATTAAATCAATTACCAAATTTAGAAAGCATCTCCAATACAATACCTTTCACCAATAACCTAATTAATTAACATTAACAAATACTGGACAAAACACATTTACATCCACAATAGGAAATGAAATAATCAATTAATTCAACTCAATAATTTTATTCCTTATTCACATCAAATTAATAATTATCATTTATTTTGTTAATTTATATTAATAATATATTTAATAATAATAATTAATTTTATATTAATAATATATTTATAATTAATAAAAGGATAAATAAAGGCATTGACCTTTTCTTTTAACAAACAAAATAAAATAAAGGTGATGGTGAAGGGCCCATTTCTAATTTAATTATTCAATTGAATTGGATTGAACAATAATAATAATTAATTAATTTTAATCCTTTGGATTTATTAAATTAAAAAGTAGAACAAATAAAAGTATAGAATAAAATTATTTAATAATTTTTTTTTGTTTGAGGAGTTGTTTTCTAAGTGATGCCTGTTGTTCTTTAAATGATCTCTTTTTTGATTTTTTTAATTTATTTTTAATCATCATAAATGGTTTCATTTTCTTTTTTTCTTTGTCTGAAGTACTTGCATAAGGATTCATACGACTTTTCTTTCTACTAAATTTCTCACGTCCTTCTCTTCCTTTCTATTAATTAATTATAATAAATATATATATTAATTATTTTAATAAAATAATTATAAATTAAATAATTAATTATGGATTTACCATAACTGTTTCAAGTCTTGAATCTTTATCATGACGTCGTTTTTTATGTATCATTTCAATACTTGCTAAATCAACAAGTTCATCCCTATTAATTAAATAAAATATTAAACATATTTATAATAATATTATAAATATTAATTTTATAATTTCATACACAGTTGTTGAAGAATAAGGTTCATCTGTTGTTTTACGTTTCTTAGCACTCCCTTTACGAACTGAAAGTACTTCTTTTTGTAATTGAAGTGTTTCAATTTTTTTAAAATCTTCATCAGTAAATATTCTTGATTCTGTAACTTTGGCTGCAAGTTCCTTTCGTACAGATGGATCAAGTGTAACACCTTCTCTCTTCTTTTCTTCATCTTCATTTTCAGAATGTGATACATTAATCCAAGATTCATCCTCATCTTCTTCACTACTCTCTTCATTATCTTCTAATTCCTCAGGATCAGACTCAGATACATTTTCCTTGTATTATTTAAAATATAATTACTCATAAATATAATAATATACTCAGGATAAAATTAAGTTAATTACTTGATCTTCTCGTAGAAGAATCTCAGCTCCTGGAATATAATCCTTTGCATTTAATTCTCCAAATTGTCTTGGACCCATTTTCTCAAGTGATGCAAGAGTTGGTTTTCCCTTAAATAAATTAATGTTTATTTTGTTATATTAATTAATAAGTATTTGTTATTATTTTTAATACCTTATCCTTCTTTTGTAGTATTTCTGGATGTATATCTCTAAAGAGATGAATGAGACCTCGTGCTGCCATCATGACACTTTTATCCTTATAAGATTTATATTGTGTTAAATCATGGAGTAGATCCCTTTTCATTACAAGTGGACATCTTGAACATATTGCTTTTACGGCATTTAGTCCAACTGCCATAACTTCTCCAGAATTTCTTTCAGTAATAAAATTATTAACAATAGCATCCAATACACCTTCAATTACATCCGGTGGAACAAGATCATGAGATGCTTGAGCACCAAATTGAAGGATTTTAGTTACTTCTCTCTGATGTGGTTGAATAAATCTTTTAATATATGGATAATAATTAAGTAAAATTAATTGATGTGTTCCAATAAGACGAGAAATAAGATCCAAAATCATTATTTTAACTTCAAATCTTTCATTCATTGATTCCAATTGTTTAAATAATTTCTCAACCATCCCTTGAGGATCATGTAGCAAATGAAGAGCAGAAAAATTAAAATTAGGAACTTTTTCTTTTCTTTTCTTCTTTTTGATTACAGATTGTACTTTAGTAAGTTTGTTATCTCTTTTTCTTGTCTTTTTGTTAAAACGATTTGCCATAATTACATCTTTAGCTGTTGGTCTATCTTCATCCTCATCACTATCACTTCCATTTCCATCTTTATTATTATTTCCATCAGAATCCAAAAAAAATTGAAGAGCAGCTACCATTACTTTTGTTACTTTTGAAAAACAGGCACTTCCTATAACATTAACAGTTTTTGGATCATTCCATACATTCTTACGATACAATTCAATCATAATGCTAAGGGACATCTTTGTTGCTTTTACGTTGCTATCACGGATCATTTGAAACATAAAATTTTGTAAAACCTAAAAATAATAATAATTATTATTATATTTTTAAAATATTATTACCGTATTAAAATATTATTAAAATTGTTTACCGTGTTAAGCTTCATGTTTTTATGCTTCGCATTTACGTTTTTGATGTCAGTTAAAATATGAGTTTCGAGATATTTTCTTAGATTTTTATCTTGACAATGAAGTAATTTGAAGAAAAGTGATATGAGTGTTGTAGGATCCAAAAGATTTTTGTTACGCATCAAAACTAAAGTTCGACACATTGTCTGAAAATAAATAATAAGAATTATTAATATATATTTATTACAATTAATTATTTTATTATTTATAAAGATAAGATAAGATGTTGTACTCGAGTTATGAATCATGCTTTTATTTTATTTTAAGTAGCATGGGATTAATACTTGAGTAAATTAATTTCGCCATAATTGATTAGAGTGTCAACTATTTGTATTAGATTGAACTCTTGCCCAATTTTGGCTTATTATTTTTTGTAATAATATATAATATATAAGTAATTATTACCATTCGTATATCAGGATTTAATACCATACTATATTTTTCAAGTATTGATATAATATCACTAGGATACGAACTTAATTCCTTTGGATAACATTGAGCAACTTGACCAAGGAATATAAGAAGTTCATCCAAATCCTTTTTAAATTCATCTGGTCGAAGAAGAAATATTTGTAATTGAGCTTGAAAATGTGAATACTGTTGTCTAAATTCTTCTTGATAACTTTCAGAATCTCTTTTTATTAAATTTTGAAGTTGTGGTACATTGTTTGGTAATTGATTATTTCTACGTCTTCCCGACATATTTTATAATATTATAATAAATAAACTAAAACAATCACTAAGAAAATAAACCATTAATTTAATTAATTAATCAATTCTCTTTCACTTAACTCAGCTGAGATTGAGTGAGAATGAACTAAAACCGCGTGGTGGAAGTTCTTATAAAGGGTTTGACTAAAATCTAAAATTTCTCTCACATTTAAAATACTGACTGGACTCAGCTCAGACTCAACACTCAAACCAGTGATTATTGGATTGGGTTATCATTTTTAAATGTATAATTCCTGAGATTCGTGATGAGGACAATTTAATTAGTGTAGAAACTCAGTTTAATCCAAATCCGAGCTAATTTCATATTGATTGGGTTGAAGTTTTTGTTTTCTTGAGATGGATTCCGATTCGATTACTGACTAGACTAGACACTAGACTAATAAAAGTAAGGATGGGGTCAGTTTATTTTAAGTGAGACTTTTAGAGAAATCATTGGGATGGTCTGGTAGTTTACGTACTCCAACACGCTAAACATTCAACATTTTTAAACACAAAATCTCAACATTTGAATTAATTCCCATTCATTCATTTCATTCATCATTTAGTAAAATTTTGTTTTTATTTTATTTTATAAATTAAATTAATTAAGTATTTGTTGTGTCTGTGTGTATAATAAATAAGTGAAATTTTTGGATAAATTAATTATTTAAAAATTTAAATACGATGTAAATTTATCAACAGGTTAGTAGATTATATAAATTACTATTATTATAATTTATTATTATAAATTGTTTTTTTTATAATTTTATTTTTTAGATGGAGATTATTTTATTTTCTTCTCTTTAAAATGGAAAGTTCATCTGGGCCTGTACCATTGAGCAGTGGACGACAGGAGTCGTGTTTGCCACAAGTTCATTTGTCAACCTTGGGTAGTGCAGGGATTTCAACCATTCAATCCTTTATTCTACCAACAGTTCCAAAATTATACAAATACTCTGCTCATCAACTTAAGGTTGTAGTTCAGAGACGAACAGGAGAAGTGGAAGATATATCAAATCATTTAAAAAATGTAAACAGTTTTTATTCAATTATTTTGTATATTTTATATATTTTTTTATTATGATTTAAGAAAAAGAATGACATTAGCCAAGTGCCTCATCGAAGACGAGGAAGGCCAAAAGAAAAGAATAAAGAAGAATTCTTATCAATACCATCATCTACTCAAGTGGATCTCGAAGAAATATCATTAAATGACAATAATGTTGAATCTTGTAAATCTTTGATACAAGACTCATCAAAGGAGCATAAAGAGGATAACAGTATTGAAGAACCAACAATCCCTTCTAGTAGTAGCAACAGCAAAGCATCTAATTCTTCCGAGTGTTCTACTTGTGAAGCTCTCATTACCCTCCTAACCGATGCTGAAGCACAAACATTTCAATTAAAAGAAGAAGTAAATTCAAAAAACATCAAATTAGCTCAATCAGAGGATCGTATTTCTCAACTTTTGAAGGAAAACAAAAAACTAAAGTTTGCAGTGTTTGGTGTTAAAAATGGAATGAACGGTCTAACGAAAATTATAAAATCTTCGGTAAATACTTAACTCAATCATACACTTTTTATTAATATTTGTTGATTTAATTTTCTTTTGTTTATAGAATGAAGATTTTAAATTAACGGATAAGAAAATTTCCGAGCTGTGTAAACGAGCTTTAGAATTCCCCATTAAACGAAATGAAAATTCTGTGAAGGCTATTGATTGTAGTTTAGAGAAGATGCGTGATCATGTAAGTCGACTTAGGATTCTACCTCCGAAATCACCATCACCTCCATCTTTTCCTATTTTAAATAATTCAGAAGTACAGTCACTTTCTTTTTCTGTTAATTTGATAAACAAGAATAATAGTGATTCCTACGTTTGATTTTTTTTGTATTCAATATTATAAATAATGAATTATCATAATTTATTTATTACCGAAACAAAAACGCTTGTGATGAACTCGGCCACTTTATAGATTACGTAAATAAGAATAACCAATCCACCTCTTATAATTTACACCAAATAAGTATTTTTTTTGATTTTTTAAAAAATTATAACCCTCAAACTCAAGGCTGTGTTAACCAGTGATTTTTTCTTAACCCTTCAACTATTATCTAGTCTCTGAAGGTGTATTTTTTTTCCAGTTTTTTAAAGAAATCAGTGCAATGGAGTCATAGTTTTAATAATTTTTATTGATTTTGAGGGAATGGAGCCATACAATGAAAATTGAATTAATTATAGTTATTTATTAAGTTTTTTGAATAAAGGAAATGTTGTAATTGATTATAATAATATGTTATGTAGTTTATTTATTTAGTATTTTCCATTTTTAACCCAATCAAAATTAACTGCAACAGATTTTAATTTTGTATTTTCATCTTCAGATTCACTTTCATCTTTTAATTTACGTTTTTTAATTTTTTTTTGTTTTTTTATTTGAGAATTAAAAACTTTTGTATTATTATCTTGTAAATCTTTTTTAGAAATAGGATTTAATGATGTGTTGAATAGATAAATACCAGAGGTATCCATGTCATCGTCATCATCTTCCTTTTCTATTTCTTTGTAGTTTATGTTGTGGATATTTACATATTTTATTTCCCTAAATAATAAATATTATTATTAAATTTTATTAGATTAATTTCTATTCTTATTTATAAACTTACTTATTAAGATATTCATTTAATCTTTTATAAATAAAAGATTTAGCTTCTGTTCCTAGTTTAAATGTTTGAAAATGACCTGGATCCCATTCTAAATTAATATTTTTCCGTTTACTCTTATCTATTTCTATTATTGGATTTTCAATTATTGATAATGGGAATAATCCTGTAAGAAAATACAATATAGAATATAATAATAATTTAATTAATTATAATAAAATAATTAGTTACTCTGTGTTGTTGATTGTAATGTAAAATTTGGATCTAGAGCTGCAGTAAGACGTTTCTTAAATTCTTCGTTATCTGAGGAATCCGAAGAAGACATTATTATTATTATTAATTGTAATAAAATGTATTATACATTAACATTCCTCTCTTCTCTTTCTTTATGATAAGAATTTTATATTGTTTTATTTTATAATCTTCTTTCTTTGATTTGATGGAACTTTGAATTTGATTTGAAATTGGCAATTGGAAGAGAAAGAAAGAAAAGAAAGAGAAGAAGAAGAAGAAGAAGGAAGAAAGAGAAGGGAAGGAAGGACGATTGAGATTGGCGATGGAGGACGAGTGAAGTGAGTAGAGTAGAGTAGAAGAGAAGAGGAAAACAAAAAAAAAACCTTTAATAATCAGCTGGTTGAATGTTGGATTTCTTTCATATAAAACAACAAAATAAAACAATATTATTCTTCATTCATGGATTACTCCAACTCAACAAAATAAATAATAATAATAATAATAATAATAATAATATGTATTTATAATCCTTGTTCTGGAAGTGTAAGTTAAATATTAATAATGTTAATAATAAATGTAATTTATATTGTATGTAATTGAATTAATTATATCTTTTATTTTTGTATCTAATTTTTTGTTTATTTTATTTATTTAGTCTATTCTTTACGTTACGTAAAACAAACAACACCACCACCACTGGAACAGGATATTAAAAGGAATTTTGTTTGATTTTGATTTGTAACAAATTACAAGAACCAAATGCAAATCCTATGGAATGGATGTTTTTACGTATGTTTTAAATATTTATAAAATTATAAATCATAATAATTAATCCCTTTATTTATTAATATTAGGAAATATGATTAATATAATGATGGAGAATTATGTTGGTGTTGGTGGTTCAGAAGTTTGTCTATTAATAAAATTATTGGTTTACTAGTCAGTCCTATTCCTATTTCTCGTCAATCAAATTCTTAATTAAGAAATACTACAGATGAAAAATTCACACAATCACATCGGTGGACAGGTAAATAAAATAATCGTCTCTCTAGTCATTTTTAATGTAATTGTTTGTGTTTTTTAGCGAAATAAAGCCTTTATGGAAGAAGAAGCATTGATAAATTTTAAACTCCCAAAAGAACTTTTACTACGAATATTTTCATTCCTTGATGTTACGGCTCTCTGTCGTTGTGCCCAAGTTTCAAGGACATGGAATTGTTTAGCTTTGGATGGTAGCAATTGGCAGAGGATTGATTTATTTAATTTTCAAGTTGATATTGAAGGTCCTGTTGTTGAAAATATTGCTAGAAGATCAGGTGGATTTTTAAAAAAATTAAGTTTAAGAGGATGTCAATCAGTTGGAGATAATGCTATGAAAACATTTGCACAACATTGTCATAATATTGAAGATTTAAATCTTGACAAGTGTACACGTATAACTGATATGTAAAATTATATATATTATGTATATATATATATATAACATAATTATATATTGTATTTATCTTTTTTTAAATAGAACTTGTATTAGTTTAGCTCGAAATGGTCGTAAATTACAGAAATTGGATTTAACATCTTGTTCAAATGTGACAGATGAATCAATGAAATCTTTGGGAAGTGGATGTCCAATGCTCCATTCTATTAATATATCATGGTGTGATAATATAACTGAAAGAGGTAACATTTAATATTAATTAATATTAATTTATTTATATTTCTTAAAATATAAATAATAATAAATAATTTCCTTATTTTTTTAAGGAATTGAAAAACTGGCCCACGGTTGTTCCAAACTTCGGACATTCATTGCAAAGGGTCGATCATTTATTGACAACGAATGTGTAATTCATTTATCCAATTATTGTCCTAATTTAGAAGTTGTAAATTTTAATGGAGCTGCTGTAAGTAATATTAAAATACATTTAATTAATACATTAATTAATTAATTATTTTAATTTGTAATCCAATCCAGGCCTTAACTGATGATGGAATTCAAAGATTATCCACAAGTTGTACAAATATACGTTATTTGTGTTTATCGGGTTGTGTAAATCTAACTGATACGTCACTTCTAACTTTGGCACAACATTGTACTCGTTTGAGTACTTTTGAAGCTGCTGGTTGCTCTCAGTTTACTGATAATGGATTTCAAGCTCTAGCTAGAGTAAATAATATTTATTTATAATTAATTTATTTAATTTATAATATATATATATTTTATATTTATAATATATTTATTATAATAGAGTTGCCATTATTTGGAGAAAATGGACTTAGAGGACTGTGTCCTTATTACAGATACTACTTTAACACATCTTGCTCTGGGTTGTCCAAGACTGGAACAATTGGTATAATTATAATTATAATTAATTATAATTAATTAATTATTATTATATTTTTTATAGACTCTTTCACATTGTGAATTAATAACAGACGATGGTATTCGTCAACTTGGAATGGGACCTTGTGCTGCAGAGCATCTTACCATTTTGGAATTGGATAATTGTCCTCTTATAACTGATGCTTCATTAGAACATTTAGTATCTTGTCATAATTTACAACGTATTGAACTCTACGATTGTCAAGTTATAACAAGGGCTGGAATTCGTAGACTTAGAGTATGTTTAAAATATTTATTTATTTATAAAAAATTAATTAATATTAATTAATTTTTATATTTAGAATCATTTACCAAATATAAGGGTGCATGCATATTTTGCTCCAATGACTCCACCTCCTCCTGTTGGTGGATCAAGACAAAGATATTGCAGATGTTGTATTATTCTTTAAAATTAATTATTAAAATCCCTTCTTCTTCTTCTTATACGATTGTAATACTTTTAATCTATTTTCATAATTTACCACTACAACTACTTATAATTAATATTATTTTATTTCTTTATTTCTTTTAATATATTACTCCTTTTAGTATCCTTCTTTTAAAATCCCTTTTACGTAAATAATAATAATATACCATTTATAATAAATTAACGCAAATTAATCATAAAATACAGATTATAACGCAGCTTTTTTCTCTCTGAATTTTAGTCAAAGGAATGGATGGAAATATACGATTGTAAAAATAAATAAAAAATCTTTTATAAAAGAAAATACGTTTATTTTTTTATTATTCCTTTCCTTATAAATTATGAGGAAAACAAAAGAATTAAAAACTAAATCACGAATTTCCAACTCCACCTTTAACACTTAAAAACAGTATCACAAATATTAATTATTTTGGACGAATAGTTTTTGAAAAATATTTAATTAATTAATTAATTATAGACTTCAGGTTCTAAATTAAATAATTCCATTCCAACATTCATAAAATTAATTCCAGAACGTTGATAGATAAGAGACCAAACGTAAGGAACAAAGAATGCTTCAGGTGAATCTTCTTCAACGTAACGAAATTTTAATTCAGGAAATTTCTAAAATTATAAAACTTTATTTTATTAAATGAAACTAATAGGATTGTTTTTTAATACCTTTAGTATATCAGTTTTCCAATGTAGAACCCCATCTTCAATTTGTTCCATGACTTGTGAAGCTGAGTAGTTTTGGTAATCATTTCCTAATCTCCTTGTAAAATAATTAATTACTGTATCCAAATTAGCAACTAAATCTTGCGTTGCTTCCTGTGTACGAAATGGTTCAAGTACATCCTTTTTATATAAAAGTGTATAAACCAAATGACGATTTTGTGATAATTGATTACTTAAAGTTGAATTTAATATTTCTAAAATCATTCGAACAACTTCTTCCAATACTCCAATATCTTGAGACTAAAATAAATAATTAATTAATTGGATTTATATTATAAAATTATATAAATAATTACTAATTCAGTTTCCTCTTCTTGTTGAATTTCATCAGCTCTTTGTAAAAGTTTTAAATAACGTTTTCCAAGAGTTTCAAAAAGACTCACAAGTCTTTGGGCTACGTATGGATGTAAAGAACGGAATTTTGATGACATATTTGCTAAGGAGGCTAAACAATTTGTATGAAGATATTTATCCTATAATTATATATAAATATAATAAAAATATAATATATATATTATAAATATAAATATAAATATATAAATATAAAAATTACCCTCATTTTTAGTATATTGTATTGAATAGTTCGAATGATGACCAGAATAATGAGACCACCTAATGTTATTTCTCCAACACTTCTCTCAGTATACCAATAAATATTCTTAAGTGACTGTTTGTTAAATAAATACAATATTTATTATTATTATTATTTATTAGTAATTTAATAAATAACTTACGATATCATGAATTTGTAGATTAAAAAGTTCTTCTTCACTCAGGATTAAAAGAATAATAAGTGACATGTATATATGATGTGTTGAGGTCATTGGGGCATTGTAAAGGGTTTGAATCATTGGAAGAACCTGTTATAAAATAATTTAAACAATAATAATATATTATCTACTATTTTCTTATTTTACTAAGTTTAAATTAATAACTTACCAAAGACTCAATGTCACTTCGAGCCATAATGTATGACATAAACTCAACATTTTCAAATGTTAACAAATAAAGTAATAAAGTAGTTTCATCAGTGTTAATTTGCTCGCAAATTCTTTCGTATAGTTTTGAAAAACTAATTTTACAAACCATTTGTTGTGGTTGTTGAATTTGAGAAGGAACTTGGACATCTCCTTCATTTTGACTTTGAGGAGGTTGAGGAATAATACCAGTAGTGTCATTACTACATGAGATAATGGCTGCTCGATATGGATTTGTTGTTGTATTTTCAGTCTTTCCACTTCTACCAGTACAATGATTAAAAAGAATAAGAAGCAAATAGAGAGATTGTTTAGCTAAACTGTGATCTCTTAAAGCATCCATTATTTCATCATTTTGAGATGAAAGACCAACACCCTTTCGAATTATATTCCAAATACCACCTATAAAATATACAAAATTAATATTTTTTATATTATTTTATTTTTATTTTATTTAGTATAAGTTTATATACTTGCAACACCAATTACAATACTTCCTGAATTATCATTATTCCAACAGGGATAAGGAGGTGGACGTTGTTCAATATAATGTGAGAGTAATCTCTGGGTCAATGGAACACTTAATCCTGACACTCCACCTTGCATTAGAAATCTAAAAATAAATTAAAATATAGTATTATATATATTAAAATTTAATAAAGTTTTAACCTGTATGAAGGTAATTTTATTGCAGATTTAGATGGAACAAACATTTGTTGAGATAAGACAACAATCAACGTATTTACGGATTCCAAATGTAAAATATAAGTTAGATTTGTAAGTGGAAGTTCAACTAGGATTTGAACCAATGTTTCTAAAAGAAGTTCAACAGGATCTTCTGGAATTCCATTACTCAATCCAACTCCATTTTCTCCAACTATAAATACAATACATTTAAATTAAAGAAAAGGAAAAAGAAGAGTTATAAATATATAAATTACCTGGTAATTTTTCAAATTGTCGTACACATTCTTCTTCTGCTAAATTTGAGTATAATAATTTAAGTATACTTCGGATAATAAATAGTGCATTGTATGCTTGCCAAATAAAAATATTACTAAAAATAAAATAAAATAAAATTAGATAAAATATACAATAAATAAATAATATATAAAAATTAATTAATTAATTACTCAGAAGTTATAACTGAAGTTTGAAGTTCTTTAGCACGAGATGCAAAAACTTCAATAAGTGAGTTAATATTTTTAGTATTTATATTATTTTGTATTAGATTGATCCTAAGTTTTTCTAATGATGTATCAAGTAAGAAATCTTCATCCCTTGAATAATTTAATAAATAAATAATTAATATAATAATAATAATTATAATAATAATAAAACTTACTGTATAAGTACAGGTTTAATTGAATGTGAGAATAGTTTATTCCATATTGGATCAAATGGTGATAAGGGTGTTTCTCCACAAAATTCTATTAAATATGAATTTGTTTCCAATCCTTTTAATGAGCTAGCTTCAAGGCCCATCTCCTTAAATTAAACTAATTAAATTATCAATTTTCAAAAATTAAATAAAATAAAAGCCGCTGATGTTTTTAATTTTTATTTTTTTGGATAAAAAATTGTTGATGATTTAAGATCCGCTACCCACCCGCTAGGTTTCCTTTCCTTTGATTTTTATTTATAAAAATAAATTAAATTCGGATATGGGCATAATATTAATTATTGATTTTGTTTAATTTATTTAAAATTATTATTTAAAATAATTTATATTAAAATAAAAATAGAATTTTAATTATTAAATGTATTAATTTTTTATATAAATATATATATATATATATATATATATATATATATATATATATTATTATATTAATTTTATAAAAGTAAAATTAGTTTGTCCACAACTGTTGATTTTAATAAATGTGAGGAATTGTGGTTGATGTTGGTTGTATTTATTGTGAAGAAGAGAGGAGGAAGAAGAAAGAAGAAGGAGAAGAGAAGACAGAAGAGAAGAGGTGAGGTGAGGTTGGTTGAGGAATGAGGAACGACAGAACAGATGATTCCTCTATTTTTCCGTCCAACTTTATTTCATTCATTCAACCACAAATTTAATTTTATTGATTGACTTGATTTAATTATATTTAATAAATTAAATTATAAAATTAAGAAATGGATCCATGTGCATATGAATCTCTTCGTAATCAGACACTTCTTTTCTTTATTGAAAAATTATTAGAAAAATCACCAAGGTCTCTTCATGACCTCAGCTGTAAGTATAACTTATACTATTCATATTATTTATTATATAATTGTATTGTATTTAATTTAATTTTATTTTATTTAAGGTCAATTTGGTAGTAAAAATTTTAGTAAAGAAATGAGACAAATTGCTGGTGGAAGTCAATCAGGACTTAAAAAATTTCTAATTCAATATCCGTCCATTTTTACAGTTGATGAAGATATGGTTAGTTATGCTAGTGAAATTAAACAAAAATATGGAAGAGATTACAATAAGGAAGCTGTTGAATATTTTCGTAATCGTCTTCTTCAATATGGATTTAATGTACGTGTACCAATTAAATCACTACTTGGCCATAGATCACAAGCAAATACTGAAATACGACATGTATCTGGTATATAATTAATTTTATTATTAAATAAATAATATATAATAATAATAATTATTTATTTAGGTCAACACATATCACAATTTAGGGAATTCCTTGAAAAAAATTCAGAATTTGTTTTATCAGATGAATTTGTATGGCTCAAAGAATTTGAACATGAAAAAATAACTGAATTTAAAGAAGTTAATATTCTTAATTATGATAAAGAAATTGTTTTTAAGTTATGTAAATTTTTTGTTAATTTAATTGGAGATAAGGGTCCTATGCTCGTTGAACAATTATTTCATCAAGTTGGAGTTGAATTTGATGCTGGAGAATTTGAAACTATTTTTAAAAATCCAAATGAGTAAGAAATAATAATTTATTATATAAAATATATATTTTATTTTATTTTATTTATATTTTTTAGTTTGGGAGTTTTTTTAAAAATTCAACCACAATGTTTCCAAGTTCATTCTAATTTAGTAACACTCTCTGAATCCTATTCAATTGGTCTTGAAATTATACATCGTCAATCAGAAACAACTCATAAATTTACTAATCCAAATCCACAATTACAACGTACTCCGTCCTTTTCAAATAATAATTCTACGTCAATACAACCAACTACTACTGTTAATACAACTAAAAATTTACCAATAAATAATCAAAATCCAACTACTGGCCCACCACCACCTCCTAATCAAATCCAACAACAACAAAATCCAAATCCACAATCTATTAAAAATTCACTAAAACAAAGAGTTAGCTCAATCTTAATTCAAACTCTAAGTCAAAATAATGAAAAAGACTACAAAACTCCACCACTTCATCAATCCCAAGGAACAGAAGAAGAAAGATCTCGATCTGCTATTTTATCAAAAGTTACAATAGTTAGCAATAAAAGAAAAGCAAAGGAAACTGTTGAACATTTACTTAATGAAGAATATTTAGGAGTTGATTGTGAGGGTGTTAATCTTGGAATAGATGGAAGAGTTACAATATTACAAGTTGCTCTACCTCAAGGACTTGTTTTTATATTTGATTTACTATCTGAAGGATTAGCAGATGAATTAAAATGTATCATGGAATCTGATACTATTATTAAGGTATGGTATTTATTTAATGTGTGTAAATAATTAATTAAAATAATTTATTTATTATTTATTTAGATTATGCATGATTGTCGAAATGATTCAGTTAATCTCTTTCGTCAGTATAACATTCAATTGAAGAATATTTTTGATACACAGGCAGCACATCTTGTAATACAATCAGAATCTGGACAAAAGACTAAAAATATTAGTTTAAATAACCTTTGTGAAGTTTATGGAGTTGAAATAAACAAATACAAGGATAAAGTTAAGGTAAAAATTAAAATTTTAATATAATATAATTAAAAAATTAATTAATGTTATTTATTGTTTTTTAGTCAGTTTATCGTTATGATCAACGATATTGGCTTCGTCGTCCATTGACTCCGCAGATGCAGAGTTATGCAGCATCAGATGTCATCACTCTTATTAAATTATATCCATTACTTAAACCTAAACTTAAAAACTTTTATCTATTTCAAGAATTATGTTTTGAACAAATACAAGCTCACATTAATCCACAGGAAATTAAAGCTAAAAGACGACTTAGAAAAAATGAAGGTGATATAAAAGAACTTCAACTGAAATTGGATAATTGCCCTGATTTATCTAAATTAGTACTTAGCAACAGAGAAGTTCGACTTATCAAGTAAATAATAATTTAATATAATTTAATTTATAATATTTATATTTATTTTTTTTTTAATTTATAGGCACATGGGACTTTCAGATTCAACTTTGGATCAACTTTCTAATTCATTAAAGATTGCTAAAAAACTTCAAAAATCTCAATTATCCGATTCATCATCAGAATCCAATCTTACAAGTTTAGAAAGTAGTAATACATTGGATTCAGGTTGTTTTAATACACCACCAGATACACATACACACACTCCAATAATATCAACTACAGAAAAAATTAATTCAATTGAAAGATTAATTGATAAAATATTTTCACCATCTACTAAAGTTAATAATGGAACTCAAACTGTATCAACAGGGGATATTGTATTATCTAAAATATACGATCCAGATCAAAATTAACATAAATCCCTTTTATCAATTTATAGTATAACTAAATTAACGTTTTACGTCCTAACCTAACCATCACAATAACATAAAGTCAATGTTTTTCTGGTGCAAGTTTAATTATTGTAAATCGGAAACGTTTTAAGTGCTAATAATAAAACTAAAAATACTACATCCATTCAGGAAAGATGAGTTTATGGACATTAATTAAACTGTATTGATTTTAAAAAAATTGAACGGAATTTATAAAATTTGTCTGGGTGGGTAAATAATAATTTTTAAATATGGAAAAAGACGCGGATGCGCGTTGTGTCGTAGCGTTTAAATTTCTTAAGGGGTATTTTTTGATGAGATGACGACGAAGAGAGAGAAGAGAAGGAATGAAGGGGAATAAATGTGGAGTGGAGGGGGTGAGAATGAGGTGGACGAAGCACGAAGAAGAGAGGTAAAAGTTGTTTTTGCATTGAATGAAAGTGATTATTTTTGTTAGGTTAGATTGTCCCTTTTGTATTTGTGTTTGGTTTTAAACCATTTTATGTTGAAAAAGGCGGCGAAACATCACATCTTTTTGGACGTATTATAATTTATTTATTAAATTAAATAATTAATATTAATTAATTGTTAATTAAAATGAGTGGAGGAGTTGGTGGAAGTAGTGGACCAGGTGGAGGTGGTCCTGGCTCTGGCTCTTCTGGTATCCCTGGACTTCCAAGTGCAATGGCAATTTATCCATCATCAGGTGTTGGTGGAGGTGTTGGAGTAAGAATTAATCAAGATCCAATTCCAATTATGAATCAAAATCCTATTACTCTCTCATCATCATCTGGATTAAATATTGTATCATCTATTACAAATATAAATGTATCAAATCAACCTCATAATCCTATTTCAATCCAATATGGACCAGGACCACCACCACCACCATCAAATATTATAACACAACAACCAAAGGTAAATTAATCATACATCATTTAATTATAATTATTGAAATTGAAATTATTATTATTATTAGGTTCAACCACATTTTGTTTCACTTACTTCAAATAGTAGACCAAGAACCCAACAACCAATTCAAATGATAAAGGATGAAATTAAAACTGAACCCGAAGATTCTCCTATGATGGAGCCAAATCCTCAATCTGCTGTTGGATCTGATATATCTGGATCTGCGGATGCGAATACGAATGCTGCAACACAACAAGAGGTAAATTTTTATCCCCTTCTTTTAAACTTATTCAAAGTATTTACAAAATTAAATTAAATTCGTTTTTTTTAGCAACGTCTTAAAGTGGAGGATGCTTTGAATTATTTGGATCAAGTCAAATATAAATTTGGAAATCAACCACAAGTCTACAATGACTTTTTGGATATTATGAAAGAATTTAAATCCCAAAGGTATTAAATAATTTTTAATAGTCATATTCATATCCATATGTCATTCATTGTCATATGAAAAATTAATTTTTATTTTTTTACTTAAATAGTATTGACACTCCAGGAGTTATCGCTCGTGTTTCACACTTATTCCGAGGACACCCGGAACTCATTGTTGGTTTTAATACGTTTTTACCACCTGGATACAAAATTGAAATTCAAGGAAACGATTCAGTAAGTCATTTACATTTTTATCCACAACGTCTTCTAAAAATTTATTGTTCCAAACATGAGTTTTTCTCCACTCTACTACAAATATTATGTTTCGAACAAACATGTTCTAAAACACAGTTTTCCCATCATCTAACTAAACTAATTTAAATACAAAACTGGTTTCAGTTAATTATAAAACCATTTTCTTGTACGGAACAAAATTCTCACCTTCACCGTCACCCCATTTTTAACAAAAAATCACTCCGCCTTTGAAAATTGAGTTTAAATTTTAAACTCAATTTTCAAATTAAAGTTTGATTCTTTGTAATTTGTAATTGTAATGTATATACTTCGCAAAAAACTTACTTTTCAATTCATTTACTGTAATTCGTGTTTGCGGAATCAGAACTTCAAGAAGTCATACCAAGCGGACAAATCACAATTTAGGCAAATTAGTACATAAAACCAATTTACATCAAAAGTTGTTTCCTGTGATTTGGTTTGGCTCGGTGTTTTTTTTAATTTCTTTCAAATTTGGATAAGAATTGGGCTAATTGACTAATTTGAGGATGCTGATTATGATTAGGAATATATTCATAATTTCCCGTGTTGTTCATCAATTTAAACAGTTAATAATTTCTCAAAACTTTTTTATTTTAAGATTTACATCAAAACAAATAAAAGATTCCAAATCAGCATCCGAAAAATAGTAAATAAACCAATTTTCGATTAAATCTGAAAAAATTTTGAGTTTTTTGTCTTTGGATTGGTTTAGTTTGTATAGATTAGATTTTGATGAAACTTGGTTTTTTAACTAATTTGAGGTTGCTGATTCCAATTGATTTTGAAACGAATCTCAAATTAAAAAAAGTTGCGTTTGCGTAATCAGTATCCTCGTCTATAAACAATTTTTAATGAAGATCATAAGAAAAAATGTTTTTCGAAATTTTAAAAGAACAGCCAACTGCCTACCAAACCAAGGTAAAAATTGGTTATGTTATAATGAAAGGATGGGGATTACAAAATATGTGATTTGTTATTTTTATTCAGCTGTTAAAAATATTTTAATAATTATAGTTATATTATTAGTTATAATTTAATGCCACTGGGACTGAGTTTTTAATAATATTTTTATTTTAATATTTGTTTTAAGGTTTCATTAAGTATGATCGGACAAGGTGGTGGATACGTTGTGACAACAGTTCAAACTGGTCCTGGTCTCCTTGGACCTGGTGGTCATCCATCAACTCAGAGTACAGTAATTCATCAACACACAAATACTCCATTAGCACCACCAGTACGACCACCCATTCCAACGTACGTTAACGTTAAACAATATTTTAATTATTAATATGACTTTATATTATTTAAACTTCTATCGTAATTTTACAACAGCGTAACGTCAAACAGTGGTAGGATTTCTCCACTGCCTTCAACGTTGACTGGAAACACTAGTAGCACCACATCCTCATCTGCTTTTACCCATTCCTTTACTTCTCCATTTGTTCAGTCTGCATTTCCAAGTCTCCAAAGTCAACCTGTGGAATTTAATCATGCCATCAATTATGTAAATAAAATCAAGGTAAAATATTTATCAATTTAAATTAGTTTAAAAATAAATATTCATTTTGAGATTTCTCATTTTAGAATCGGTTCCAAGGACAGCCTGATAAATATAAACAATTTTTGGAAATTTTACATACATACCAAAAAGAGCAAAGAAATATTAAAGAAGGTCTACCACCTTCAAACAAACATCTCACAGAACATGAGGTATATTCACAAGTTGCAAAATTGTTTGAAAATCAAGAGGATTTGCTTCAAGAATTTGGACAATTTCTTCCTGATGCTACAAATCATCAAAATACAGTATAAAAAAAATCTCCTTTATTATATTTAAGAATGCTTAAACTTAGTTTACTACTTTATTTTTTTCATTTTAGAATGCAATTGATCAAGCAAAGAAAAGTGTTAAGTTGAGTCGTGAATTTGTTAACGTCCAACCAAAATCACTAGCAGGCATTAAACGCCCACCGCTCCAACCTCCACCAGCACAAGAACGAAAAAAACCAAAAGAGGTTCCAAGTTTTCAATATGGAAAGGATATTAGCTTGGTTGAAGCAGGACGATACGGTACTTTAAATGAGTTTGGATTTTTTGATAAGGTAGCTTCCTCTTTCACTCAATTTAAATTTTTAAATTTTTATTCAATTCTTTCTTCATTCTTAAAAAGGTGCGAGCTTTGTTGAGGACTCCTGCAATGTACAAAAATTTTCTACGTTGTCTTATGCTTTACAATCATGACCTCATTGCACTCAACGAACTATTGCAAATAATGAATCCTTTCTTGGCAAAATCACCCGAACTCCATAATTGGTTTAAGGATTTCGTTGGAGTAAAACACGAGAATGTATCTTCAACTTACTATGATTCTTCACACAATTCCACTTCAAAACCAACAGAAAAGCTCACTGAAGAGCAAATGGTTGAAATCGGTATGCCTTTAGTTTAAAATGTATAAATTTACTTATTTAATGTGTTTTACTTTATAGATTTTTCAACATGCAAACGACTTGGAGCAAGTTATTGTGCTATGCCGAAAAATAATTTACCACCAAAATGTAGTGGACGAAATCTTTTGCCACTTTGCAAGGAAGTTTTAAACGACGTTTGGGTTTCATTCCCAGCTTGGTCTGAAGATACAGCTTTTTCAAGCTCTCGAAAAACTTCATTTGAGGAATGTATTTATCGTGTTGAAGATGAAAGATTTGAGGTGAGTAATTGGAATGAAATATGAGGTTGAGATATTGTTAATAATTTTTTATATATATTTTAGTTGGATGTTGTAATTGAGACTAATTTGGCTGTTATTCGATCCTTGGAAAATGTTGCTAAGAAGATGACACGAATGACTCCAGAGGATATTGCTGAATTTGAATTGGATGAATGTCTTGGAGGAACTTCCCCAACAATTCACCAAAGAGCAATTCGTAGACTTTATGGTGATAAAGCACCAGAGATTATCGAAGGTCTTAAAAAACAACCTCATACTGCTATTCCACTTGTTATTCGTCGTCTTAAAGCAAAAGATGAAGAATGGCGTGAGGCACAAAAACAGTTTAATAAAACTTGGAGAGAACAAACTGAAAAGTTTTATTTGAAGTCCCTTGATTTGCAAGGTATTTCATTCAAACAGACGGATGTCCGTGCTTTGCGTTCTAAGGCTCTTATTAATGAAATTGAAACATTATTCGATGAGGTAAATTATTTTATTATCATAAAAACAAATTAATTCTCTATAATATTTTTTAATGTTTAATTTTTTACTTAGCGTCAGGAACAGATGGTTGCTAACAACATTCCAAGTTCTCCACATTTAACACTTCTGTACAAAGATCGTGCTATTTTGGATGATGCATGCCTCCTTTTGCTTCATCATGTTCGTCGTCAGACCAGCATTCATAAGGATGATAAACGAAAAATCAAACAAATTTTGAAACATTTCTTGGCTGATTTATTTCATCACACTCGTATGGAACTTTCGGATGATGAAGATGAAGGTAATAATTTATTATGATGGTTGATTTATTTTATTAAATTAATTTTATACACAGGTTCTCCTGATGAGCAAGATGGAAGACGAAGCCCACAAGATTTATCTGGGAATAATAATAATAATAATGGAAGTCGTAAGCGTAATGGAAATGGAAAACGTGGAAATGGATCCATGAGAAATGTTGGAAGTGTTGTTGTGAAGAAAGAAAAGGATGGAGATGATGAGCCAGGAAGTTCGAATGGAGGAAAAGAAGGATCTACTTCAGAGGCAGCTCCAACTTCATCCACAGCAAGTGTATGGTCAGAACTTACAAAACAGAAGAAACTTTCAACTGCTCAAGAGTCACAAGAATCACGACGTACCATTGCAAAACGGGAATTGAAGTTGCTACTGAGTGATGCGAAAGCTCATGAATTGACTGATGTTGGAAGAACGTCCCTACGTGACAAAGCCAATCGAGAGTATTTGAGTGAAATGTCAAAAGATGAAACATTAAGTACAGAAAGTACGACCCAATCATCACCTGGAAAGAAACGAGCTACAAGACGTAGTTTATCACAACAGGGTGCGGATTGTTCTACCTCTCAGACTACGGATACAAATACTCTACCAATACAACAACGTGTTATTAACATTCCAAATCCAGCAGAGGTAATTTATTATTTATTATTCACAAATAATTACATTATGTTTATGTTTTGAATAGGATGAAGCTTACACACTTTTATTCGCTAATAGTAATTGGTACGTTTTTCTACGACTACATCAAATTCTTTGTGAGAGATTATCAAAAATCTATGAGAGATCTGCTGTACTTCTTATGGAAGAATCAAAAGACGAGCAAAAGAAATCCGTAGCTCAAAAACTTAGATTACGTGATAAAAGTAAGATTAAATTAAATCAAAATTTAATTTTTTTTAATTTTAATTTTATTTTAGATGGGATTGAACTTTCTAATTATTATCCACATTTTCTTGAAATGATTCGAAATCTTCTTGATGGAAATATTGAGCCTAATGCTTATGAAGATACTCTCCGTGAAATGTTTGGAATTCATGCATATATTGCTTATACTATGGATAAGGTTGTGAATAATGCTGTGAGACAGGTTAGAAAAAATTAATTTTAATTAATTAAGTAAATGTTTAAATTAATTTTTTATATTTTTTTAATTTTAGCTACAAGCGATAATGTCAGATGAAACAAGTCAAAAGTGTCTTGATATGTATCATCAGGCAGGAAAACGGAATGGAAATGGTGGATTTTATTTAACTCTTTTACAAAGAACTGGACCTGAAACATGGTATCAAAAACAAGCTGAAAAAATATGTGGGGATGAAACCTGTGTTAAAGTTATGATCGTAAGTTCATATTTATTATTTATTTTTTACCTTTATTTACCTTATCACTTGTAGTTATTCTTATTCATTCATTTATTTTATTTTCCATATTCTTTAAGAATAGGGAGTATTTTCTTTATTTGAAGTTGAAAGTGAAGTTTTTCTTGTGTAAAATAATAATAATTTCTTTTTATTTTAATTAATTAGTTTAAGAAACATATCCGTATGACACTGGAGTTATTGGAATGTGAATCCCCATCTGATGTTGATGTTGATCAAAAAGCAAAATATAGTGCATACGTATCTAAATTTTTAAAGTCGGATAGTACTATTCCAGAAAGTATTATGAATGCTCTCGGGGCTAATCCAGTTTTTCTTCCTCGAAATGTTCGTAAATGGAAAAAGAAGAATTTGCTTGAATGGACATCGGATATTGCCCGAAGAGGACAAGGACATGGTCATGGACATGGACATGGACACTTAAACGTTGTAACAAAGGAAGAAAAAATGGAAATTGATGAAGAACCATCTGCTCCTAATCTTGGAGATCCTGAAGTTAAACTTGAGCCCACCGACAATGATAATGAAGATATTATTCTAACTCGTGAAAAAATTGTTAATTTGAAACGTCCAGAAGATAATGATGTGGAATTAGATACAAAGTAAGTTCAAAATATACTATTTATTTATTTTATTTTATATTTACTTAATTTAAATTATGTTTTTATTAAAAATAGGGCACCAAAGTTAGAACCAAATCCAGAAACTGAGGAACACTTTGTATTGAAGTCACACGAAAAGTCTCAAAATGAGCGAAGTGTTGAATTTCTAATGCAAGAGAATCTCCAGTGTCAATTTAATTTATCATCGTATCGTATGGTTTACCTTGCTAACAGTGAAGATTGTATTTATTTGAAAGGGGCAATGCAAAGAGCACGAAAGGTAAAATAATATATTTATATTCTTTTAATTTATATTATAATATTAATAATATTTTGTTTGAATTATTTTAGGCACATGGAAAGGTAACAGCAAGATTAAGGGATAAATTTAAGAAATGGCATGAGAAGTGGCTCTTAGAGCATGTTCCTGAAGCCGTTGCTGAGAAGAAATAAATTTATTTATTTATGATATGATAAGTATGACTTTATTAATGTATTTATAATAACTTTAAAAATAATCCGTTAAGATTTCAGCACCTTTTGAAGTTATTAAAATAGTATGTTCGAATTGAGCTGATCGTGAATTATCAATAGTAATTGCTGTCCATCCATCTTCTTGAATTTCTACAGTGCGTTCCCCTTGAGATAAAATAGGCTCAATAGTAAATGTTTGACCTTCTTCCATGACTCCAGGATAATTATTATAATCTATAAATTAATTATTTTACTTATATTTATAATTATAATTTATTAATTTACCAATATGATATATATCAGGTGGACCATGAAAATATTCCCCAATTCCATGTCCATTAAATGCTGGAATAACAACAAATCCATTCTCTTCAGCTAATGCTTCAATTGCTTTTCCTGTTATTATTTAATATAATATTATTTAATTAATTTATTAATTATAAATTACCAATTGCTTGAAATGGAACTTTTGGTTTACAAATATTTATTCCTTCATAAAGGCACTCTTTTGTAGTTTCAACTAACTTCTGTCCTAATGGATCAACATTTCCTATCATAACAGTTTCAGAACAATCACCATGAAATCCTTGGAAGTAAACCTATATTTTATATACAAATTAATTTAATTAATATAAACAAAACAAATTGTAACTTACTGTAACGTCAATATTTAAAATATCACCATCTTCTAATTTTCTATTATCTGGAATCCCATGACAAACAACATTATTAACAGAAGTACAAATTGATTTAGGAAATCCACGATAATTTAAAGGTGAAGGATAACCTCCTTTGGATATTATTAAATTATGAGCAAATTCATCTAATTCATCAGTTGTTACTCCTATTTTAACTTCATTTGATACTATATTAAGAACAAATCTTGCAAGTTTACAAGATTCCTTCAATTTTTGTATTTTTTCAAATGATTTGATTTCTGGTTCAATTCGTCCACTGGAATTTTTTGAAGATTTATAATATGTTGAGGCACATTTAGGAATTCCTGTCTTATAATAATCTGGTCTTGGAATATGGGATGGAATTTTACGTAGAATTTTATGATTCAAACCAATTCCTGGTCCTAATGTCACCACTTTATAATTACCAAAGTCCCTACAACACATTAATTAAATTTATAATATATAATAATTTAAATTATTAATTTAACTTACGCTCCAAATTCTGCTGCAATTACTTCAGAAGGATCAATTTTTCTTCTTGGCCATTCATTTTTCTTAGGAGGGGTTTCCTGATCCTGTCGTTGTGAGTTAAATCTAGATTGTGTAGCCCATGTTGAACCATATCTTAATTGGGTTAAGTTATCATTAAATATTTTGTTCCATGAAGACCATTTTATTACGGAAGACAAGGTTTGTGTAAGTCTGATCATTTTGTTTGTAATTGCCTTTTCTCAAATTTTTAACCTCGACCTAACCATTAATATTTAAAAACAAAAACTAAACGTCATATTTTCTTAGAATTTATTACAATGGAATTTACTTAATTAATAAATAACTTACCAGAAGAATCAACCATTATTTATTGAATTGACTATTGAGATTCTAAATTGAAGAATTTGTGATTTTATTATAATTATAAATGGAAGGTTAAAGTGATCTTTGGTTTTGTGTTTTTATTAAGTTAACTTCATCTAGTATCTAATAATCACATTTTAATATTAAATCACGTTTTAAGTTCCTGACAAAAAAGTAAACAAAAACAAAACCATCATAAGCCACCTCTCCTCACTCTTACTGCCATTCATCAAAAAAAATTAAAAACATTAATTATTTAAATTCTTTTTTTTATCTCGTCTTCTTTCTTTTTCTTAACAGGATTCTTAGAATTAGATTAACGGTTGGTCGTATATTAATTGGAAGTTTTCTTTGTGTTGATCGGGATAATTATAATTTAACATACTTAATAAATTGTACTTGCTTATTTTAATTTCAGAGAAATATCAAATATGGATTCTTCTGATGATGGTTATGGTAGTGACATGTTCCGGAAAGACCAAAGTGCAGCTCAAATTAAACAATCAGTTGCAAATTTTCGTAAACAAGCATCTGTTATGGCTAAGCGTAATGCATTCGAGATCCACAAGTTGAAGATGCAGCTCTTAATTTCTGAAAGGCTTGAGGAGGTGGATAAAATGCTTAAAACTAAATTAATACTAGAAGCACCACCAAAGGAAGCAGAAGCAGAGGAACCTCCCAAATAACTGTAAGGTTTTTATTTAATCAACATTTTAAAATTCTGGCTTTAAAGTTTTGTTGTTTTATTCTCCGTTGTTGTAATTTGACATTCAATCTCCTCACAAGTGTATTTATTTTCTTTACAGGAATTCGAATTCGAGAACAGACGTCTAGTATGTCGTAAACTGGCCAATCTGAAATGAACTTCACATTTAATACATATTGCTTGATTTAATTAACTTTAGAATTCATTGTTGTTATTTTCATAATTAACGTAATTTCCCAAAAAAAAATCGGATTCTAACAACAACAAAAGGAAAGTAAAATATAGTGTGTATGTTAAGGTCAAATAAATCCTATTATTTGTTAAGTATGGAATTATAATAATTTATAAAATAATTTATGTAATAAAAAATTTATTTTAATTTTTAATTATTTTAAAAATATAAATATTTTTAATTTACTTATGATTTGAGTGTGTGTGGAGTGAGTGGAGTAAAGTGGAGCGTTTATTTTTTGGTTGGTTGGAGACATTTTGAGTTTTTATTTTTATTTTTATGTTTTTGTAGTTGCGCAGAGTAACAAAAGGAGTGAAGTGAGTTTTTTTTAAAGGGATGAGGAAAAGGTTGTGTGTTTTTTTTGTTATTTTATTTTAGTTGTTCTCTGCTCCTCTTCATGAAAGGAGTCTCTACATTCACTTTAAATAATTAATTAATTACAAAAAGTTATTAATTGGATATTTCTATCATTCATTCATTCTCTGTTCTTAAACGTAACATAAAACCATGTCTACATCAACATCAACTACACACAATCCTCTCACACAATGTCAATTATCAACCACACCAAATCCAATTGGGATACTAAGTCCAATTAAACCTAAATACGGTGATAGATTTATACCAACAAGAGCAGGAAATACATGGAATTTAACTTATCCAACATCACCTTATAATAATATACAAACAAATAATGTAAGTTATTATTTATATCTTATTAATCATATCACATCCACATGATTATGGTTATGGCCCATCCCTACCATATTTATTTTAGGAACCAATTCGTAGTAGTAATGGAACTAATGGAAATGGAAATATCAGTGGATCACCTTATAAAAGAAGTAGAGATAATTCTGAAAATAATAAAGATGGATCTGTTCTCTATTCATGTCTTCTTATGAACGAAATGTTAGGATATCAACATGAAGATAACAAAGATATCATTACTAATAATGGAACTACGCCTAAAAAAATAACACCCAATAGAAAATTATTTCATGTAAGTATAAAATATCTTATCTTTATAATATTATATTATTAATAACTTCTTGTCTTTCTTTCTTTTACTCAGTTTGACTCAAGTGAACGTACGGCCCTTCTCAACGAATCAATGTCATCATATTCATTATCACCAATTAGCCAAAAATCTGAAAAATTACTTCGTTCTCCTAAAAAACCAACCCGAAGGATCTCAAAAGTACCATTTAAAGTAAGATAAAAACAAACCCATTTGAATTTAAAACATTGACTGACTCCATTGTTGTTGTTTTTATAAGGTTTTAGACGCACCGGAGTTACAAGATGATTTTTATCTTAATCTCGTTGATTGGTCATCACAAAATGTTCTTAGTGTTGGATTAGGTACTTGTGTCTATTTATGGTCAGCTTGTACTTCTCAAGTTACAAGACTCTGTGACTTAGCTCAAACGGATGATGTTGTTACTTCTGTCTCTTGGAATGAAAGGGTAAGTTTAAGTTTATTCAAAATTAAATAATATCCATACGCCAACACATAATTTAATCTACCTTATTCTAATATGTGTTGGCGTATTTTTTATATATTCCGACTGGAGAGAGAAATTCAAGTTTTGTATAATTTTGAAAATCTCATTTCACATTCTCTCTTCCTTCTTTTTAATTTAATTCACCCTTTTTTATTTTGATTTTATTTTATAGGGTAGTTTAGTAGCAGTTGGTACACAATCTGGATTAGTTCAAGTGTGGGATTCCGTAGCAGGAAAACAGGTGACAACTCTCCATGGGCATACAGCTCGTGTTGGTGCAATTGCTTGGAATGGTGATATACTTTCATCAGGATCACGTGATAGATTTATTAATCAAAAAGATATAAGAGAACCACCTGCTATTCAACGTCAACTTGTTGGACATCGTCAAGAAGTCTGTGGATTAAAATGGTCTCCTGATAATCAATATCTTGCTTCCGGTGGAAATGATAATAGACTATATGTTTGGAATCTACATTCAACTAATCCAATTCAAAGTTATACAGAACATTTAGCTGCTGTTAAAGGTAAAATTTACTTTTATTTTATTATTTTATTTATTATTTTATTCATCAATTATCAATTAATTAATAATCAATAGCTATTGCTTGGTCACCCCATCATCATGGTTTATTAGCAAGTGGAGGTGGAACAGCAGATCGTTGTATTAGATTTTGGAATACACTTACTGGACAACCCATGCAATGTATTGATACTGGATCACAAGTTTGCAATTTAGCCTGGTCAAAACATTCATCAGAACTTGTAAGTTTTTTAATTTTAATTTAATAAAATTAAATAATTTTTTAATAAAATTAAAAAATATTAATTAATGATTTATTTTTTATAGGTAAGTACACATGGTTATTCTCAAAATCAAATTCTTGTATGGAAATATCCAAGTCTTCAACAAGTAGCAAAGTTAACTGGTCATTCGTATCGTGTCCTTTATTTGGCTATGTCACCGGATGGTGAAGCAATAGTTACTGGAGCAGGTGATGAAACTCTACGATTTTGGAACGTATTTAGTAAGAATAGATCACAAAAAGAGAATAAGTCAACATTAAATCTATACACATGTATTAGATAAATTATGACCAAAAATAACTAAAACTATAAAACATTAACTAAAATAACTAAAAAGTAACAATGTTTTAAAACAAAATAGCAGCTTAATTGACGAGTATTTAATTTATAATTATTATTATTTATTGTAATTTAATTAATTTGATTTATATGATGTTCAAATCGCAGATTATCATAAAATCAAGAGAAGGGAGTGGGATGGGAGGAGGGTAGGGTTATTTTATATTGTAATTGACGTAGGAATTAATTCCTTAGATTTATAAAAGAATAATAGATTAAAATATTATAAATTAAATTAAATTGTTTAAACCAAAGTTAACCAAAATGAATCAATAATAATAAAAATATATTAGATTTATTTTTTGTTTTATTTGTATAAATGAGTAATAATGATTTTGTTTAGATTAGATTAGATATTAGACTAGACACATTAAAATTATGATTGTTTATTTATTAGTAATAACAATAAGAATAGAATAGAAAAAAGATTAAGAAAAGGTCAAATCCCTCAAGAGTCCAAAAGACTCATTAATAGTAGAACATAGGATAGGAAGGACTATGACTTATGAGACTATGTCATCCATTCCCATTATAATCCATCATGTATCTCTAATTCCCAAACACATTAAACCTCAATTTTAAACGGTCATTTTTCTAAATGAGAATTTAAAATTTTTAGTCATGTAAAACTCTTATGTGTAACATAATACCTTTATTATTATAACTTTTATTCTTCTTGTAATTTGATAATAGAATATGATGATTATGAGGTTTAATTACTCTTTTGGAATTTTTAACGGTCAACAAATTAATATATTCTCACGTTCTGAATAATTTAATTTGATACTGACTTTGGATTTTTGTAGTATTAATATTATATTTAAATGTTGGGAATTTATTAATTATTATAAAAACAAATCAAAAAATAATAAAATAAATAAATAATTAATTAATTGGGTTGATTAATTGATGAATGATAATTATTGGATGGTGGTGGATGTTCTACAAGATGATCCAATTCAGAAGTTATAAAAAATATTGGATTTTGTTCTGAATTATTAGAAGATGAAGAAGAAGTACTTGTTGTTAATTCAGCATCTGGATTTGTATTTGTATTTGTACTTGTACCTGGACTTAATGTATTTGTTGAATTATTTTCTTTAATACGTTTGGGTAGTAAATATAAAAGTGAGAGAGCTATTATCACATGCCAGGCTGAATGTGTAAACTATAATAATAAATATTTATTATAATTAATTTAATATATATAATATAATATTATTATATATAAATTGTATAACTTACCCTGTAGTTGTATTCTGTTTCAACAAATGCAAATAATATAAGTCCAGCCCCTCCTAAACATACCCCAGGTATAAATAGAATAAAAGTTCGTAATTTAGGTCGTATACAAGATTTATCCGTATAACTACGGTATGTCCATAAAACAAATGGTATTCCAATACCCAATCCAAATGGAATTATAAATACAAGGAGTCCTGTTCTATTATATTCAACTCCAATTGCAATTACAATTGAACCAAATACATATAAAGTTGAATCCATTTTGGATCCACATCTTCCTAATGATATTAATGTTACCCAAAATGAAAGGATTGAACAAAAAAAATCACAGAATTGAAGGACCTAAAATACATTTACTTATTAATTAAATTAAAATTTATATTTTATAAAGATTTACTAACTTGGTATCGTGTTAAACAGTAACCATAAATTTCTTGATCACATGCATGATAAAGTGTAGATGAAATCATTGTAGAAGTATAGACGAGGGATTGTGTAAACATACGACGTTTAAGGGCTAGTCCAATCGCAGGTATAAAAAATGCATTGCTAAGAGTTAAAAGAAGTGTTGTTGATAATTGTAAAAAATTACTCAATGCTTCTCTATCATCAGTACAACCCCAACCACGATATCCTAAACAGTATAATTATAATTTATTATTTATTTATTTATAATAATAATAATTAATAAATCTTTAATTTACCTCCAATACATCTGCACGTTGTATAGAAAAATTGTCCTTTATGAACTTCTTGGCATATCCCATATTTTCCACAAGGAAGAATTTGTCCACCTTCAACATCACTCTTACCAAATACACATGGTTGAGTTCTTATATCAAGAGATACAAGAACTTCAGGAACTTCACAAGGAACACGAATACTAATCATAAATAATAATAATATTTTAAAATCTTAATCAATTGAATTTAAATTAACTTACCTATTATCTCCATCATGTTCATAACAAAATGCTTTTAGAGATAAATACCAATAATCTGGCTCTGGATAGGGTATTAGTACAGTTGAATTCTTAATAGTTGAATTAATTCCAGTAGAAATATAAAGACTTAGACCAGAATCACAACATTTCTCTCCATGAGGACAACAAAATGAAAGTGGAGGCCTGGATCTTCCTATACATCCTTCAATTATAATTATTTGTGAACCATTCTATAAATTATTAAATAAAATAAAATAATATTATATAATTAATAAATATTATTAATTAATTAATTTACCAATCGTTCATCATCCAATGTTATTCCAATATTGAGTGTACCACCAATATCAACGTATGGTAATAATTCAAAAGAAACTCCAAGTAGAGATCCATCACTTGGTATTCCCAACCAAGTTGTAAACCAATCCTTACTCTGTTAAAACATTACAAAATTCAATCAATCAATTTAATAAGGATTACCTTTTTTTTAATTTACTTCAAGAAGAAAAGAATCAGAGAAATCCTGTGGATGTTTTATTCTTGTAAGTCTAAATATTGGTGAACATTCACAACCAGAATCCTTATTATTATTTCCTCCTCCTTTTATTTTGATTAGATTTGATCCATTAATTCTTACTGCTTGTTCTTTTAAATTTATATGACTACCAAATCCAGGAAAACGAGCTATAAAATTCTTACCACTTATTTCAATTCCACAATCTAAAAAAATAAAAAAATAAATATAAATATTAAATATAATATAATTATTAAATTATAATAATTAAAAAGTATTACCTTGTAATATAATGGATATATTAAGATATACTTTAGTTTGTGATACAAGTAGAATATAATAATAAGAATCAGGATATGGTAGTAATTCCTTGTATTCAAATGATGAATTATGTGTTAAATTATTATTAGTTTCATTTGATTCAACAATATTTGGTAAACTCCTTCCACGAATATAAATATTTTCAATACATGTTTCATTATTTAAGAATGTACGACGTAAATTAATGAATTCACATCCATCAAATTTTAATTTAAAACTCCAACTACCGTTTGGTACGTAAAATCTAAAATAAAAAATATAAAATTACAAAAATTAATATAAAAAATATAATAATTAAAGAATTTACTTAAAATATGTAAAATGATTTTGTGTTTTAACTCTTGTTGTTCCATCAGCAGGGATTGATTGTATATTTCCAACTTGTGTCCACATTCCTATTGAACCCAAACTGTATTGACATCTATGACCAATACCCTAAATAATATATTTTATATATAAATAAATAAATAATAATAAATATTACTTCTTGTTGTAATTGTTGATCCCAATAAGGTAAAACTCCAGTTGCAAACCATTGTCCATGTAATGGATAATATATTTTAAATACAGATGCATTATGAGGTTGATAAGCTGAATATAGTGTAATTGTAGATAGTGTTGATCTATTTGTATATAAATTAGGTGGAAATGTAGAGTTATCTGGACTCATTACTGGATAACTTCCATGTTGTAAATAACTACATAATATAATATTATTATTAGAGTAATATATTATATTATAATACATAATAAATTATACTTACACATATATTTTTTTAGATATACAATTTGGATTATCCATAAATGCTGCAAATTCAAAAGTAGCGAGTGATACTTCTTTTGGTACATAATAATGGAATAATGTAACATCTGTATAACTACGATAAGGACGAAGGAGACCCTCTTGACTCACTTGTGGTAATCCATTAATAGAAATATTACCTTTAATTTAAAATAAATAATTAATTAATAATAATAATAATAATATTTAAATGTAATGAATTTAACTTACGAATAAATGAAATAAAGATAATAAAAGATATTTTATCCATGGTATCCTCCCTCCTTTCCTTTTAAGGAAGGAATTTAATTATTATTTTCTATAAACAATATCATTTATTATTCTTATTTATTAAATTAATTTATAAACCTTAAAAACCAACATCAGCTGTTAAACTAAACAAAAACACTTCAAAAATATAAACTCATCTTCTCTTCTTTATATAAACTAAACTCCCTCTCCCTCCTCCTAACATCCAATCCATCATGTCCAGTCCATGTCCAATATCTGTCCCTCATCTCGTCATCACATTCACAGGTCTCTGGGATTTCCTTAAAACAATGGTCTAAAATTAGGAATTTATTTCTTAATTACATTTAGAATACTCGTATTAGATTTATCTAATTACAATTTTATGTTACACTTTTTACAAAAATTTAAAATTATGTCATTAATAACACAAACTTATTCCTAAAATATCTTCAATACATATTTGTAATAAACAAATATAATATTATTTATATATATATTATTGATTATAAAATTACGTAATTTTTATATTTTATTTCATTTATTGTATTATATATATTTTTATATTTATTTGTAAATTAATAGGAAATGAATTGATTGATTTGTTTGGTTTGTATTGGATTTGATTGTTGTTTAAGCTCTTAAAACTTAATTGAAACTGTCCAATGAATTGGATTTTATTCTTTTGTTGATGGGTTTAGTAAATAAATTGGATTTTTCTTTTTAGTGATCAAATATTTGGTGAACGAGACTTAAAAATTCAATTTACTTTTTTCTTCTTTTTTTTTTGTAAATCTGATGATGTTATTAGATTAAGTAAAAGTGAGTTTTTGTAATGTTTAATGTTATATTTAATATTAATATTAATATTATGGTGGTTGGTGGTGCGTGTATTATTAAAAGGCGGATGCTTGTGTTTGTGGTTTAGTTAATTTTGTGGTTAAAAAATTGAGTAGTAAGTAGTAAGTAAAGTAGTGGGCGTAAAACATTTTGTCCTTCAATTTAATCCAGGAGAGACTTCAAATTTACTTTTTTTATCTGTATTTTCTTTATTAAAAGAAATAGACATTAAAAGTAAGTTAAAGTTTTCTATTGTTATATTGATTTTATTTTGTGTTTGAGTTTGGTGAAAGTGAGTATAAAAGTGAAAGTGAAAGGAAGAGAAAAAGAGGAAAAGCGCAGTCGCTTTCTCCAATCTTTTCTTTTTTCTCCTCAACTTCAATTTAAAAATAAAATCTAAATTATTATTACATTTTTAAATATAAATAAAACAATTATAAATTGTTTATAATTTGTTTAATCCAATCCACGTGTTTGTATTTAAAAGAGATCCTTGAATTATTAGAATATTACACAGAAGAGAGTATACTAAACATAACATTACATACGGTGTATTTGTGGGGTGGGGTGGATGTGGATCCTAGACAAAATTAGAACCAAAAGAAAAAGAAGTTAGAAGAAGAAGAGGAAGATTTTTTTAAGTAGAAGAATTATTCACCGGTATAAAAAATCAGTTGTGAGTTTGATGTTGGAAAGAAAGGAAGGATTCTAAATTTGGACTATAAACAATAAGAAGAGGAGAGGATACTAATAGTATAACAAGTATTCTGTATCTCTAACTTTGTATGATGCAATTTTAAAGATCAATATCTTATACATCCATTCATTCATTCATTCATTCATTATTAAAATAAACAATATCTAAATATAACTCGTAAGTCAACTAAACTCTAAATATATTTTTAAATTTTCATTTATTTGTAATGTGTTTTATAATATAATTATAATTATAGAAATATTATAATGCCTGAATCAAAGAAAACAAAATATAGTGAAGTTCCACCAGTGGATCCATCAGTAAAAGGAGGAGATGTAATTGGTGATGGTGGTGATGGTGTTGGATTAAAGGCAACAATGAGTTTAATGAATGGAATAACCGTAATTGTTGGTAGTATAATAGGAAGTGGTATATTTGTTAGTCCAAGTGGTGTATTACGTAATACTGGTAGTCCTGGTCTTTCTTTGATTGTATGGACAATAAGTGGTTTATTTTCAATGATTGGTGCATATTGTTATGCTGAATTAGGTTGTATGATAACTAAAACTGGAGCGGATTATGCATATATTATGGTTACTTTTGGACCATTCCTTGCATTTATTCGTCTTTGGGTTGAATGTATGATTGTTAGACCATGCTCTCAAGCTATTGTAGCTTTAACATTCTCTACATATATACTTAAACCATTCTTTCCAACGTGTGATCCACCGGATGAATCAATTCGTCTACTTGCTGCTGCTTGTATTTGTAAGTTATAATATTTTTTATATTATTTATAAGAGGAGATTAAATTAAGATTAAAAAAGAGAGGAGGAGAGGAAGCGTGGGAAAACAATTAATGGATGTTAAGGTATTGAATTGGGTGGGTCTTCTTAAAAAATAAATTAAAATTCAAGGTGAAATATTATTTTAATAGTTTTTGGATATATTGGGATTTATTTAATAATTTATTATGAATATCTGTTGAATATTAGATGGGGTCAAGTGTTGAATCAATTAAGATTAATAGTTTATTATTAGAATTTATCTCTCTTAAGGGATGATTGGAGGATGTTAATGTTAGAATGAAATAACTTAAACATAAAAGAGGGACAAGTCAGGGAGTCAAGGCGTGATATTTTATAGTAATAATAATTGTTGAGTTGTTTGATTTAATATTAAATAATGGGTATCAAAGTACAAAATCAATTATTTAAAAGAATTTAATCTTAATCCTCCAACTCTAAGTTTATCAATCATTTTTTCAAGAGGTCAGCTTAAATTTTAATATAAAATATTGATGATGTCTAGTCTGGGATTTATTTTCACACGCTCTTCTTTTTATCTTTCATCTTTTTAAACATTAAGAGAAAAAAAAATGATGAATGAATGAATGAAAATATTTAATTATTATTTTTAGGTTTCTTAACATTTATAAATTGTTGGAATGTTCGTTGGGCAGCATTTGTACAGGATTCTTTTACTTATGCTAAATTATTAGCACTTGCAATTATTATTGGAACGGGATTCTTCCAAATTACTCAAGGTAAAAAAATATTATAAAATAAAATAATAATTATTATTTTAATAATATATAAATTTAAAATATTAAGGAAAAACTGAACATTTTACATTTGATGGAACAGAAGAAGATTTTACTAAAATTATGCTTAGTTTCTATTCTGGATTATTTGCATATAATGGATGGTAATTAACACAAATTTATCTTTTAGTCATTAAAATAAAATCCACTCTCTTAAATTATAGGAATTATCTCAACTTTATCATCGAAGAACTCAAGGATCCTGTCAAGTAAAATAAAATTTTAATTATTTAGAGTAGATTAGTATTATTATTTATTTTTTTCTTTTATGACAAAAAACTCTCATATTTTAAAAAATTAATTAATTTAAAATAGGAATTTACCACGTGCAATTGGTATTTCTTGTATCCTTGTAACTGTTGTCTACGTCCTTACAAATGTTGCTTTCTTTACAACTTTAAGTCCTGCGCAGATACTTGCATCAGATGCTGTTGCAGTTGTATGTTTAATATTATATAATTTATATTATTTTATTTATTTAAATAATTTATTTTATATTTTAGACATTTGGAGATCAACTTTATGGGCCTTATATGGCATGGATGATCCCAGTATTTGTAGCAATGTAATAATTATAATTATAATATACAAATATTATTGTTATCATTTAAATAATATATTATTATAATTTTGTAAATTTAAGGTCTACATTTGGTGGTGTAAATGGGATTCTTTTAACTTCTTCAAGGTAATTTTTGGCATTGGGTTATTAAATTTTTGGCAAAGAGAATGATTCTACTCTAATTACATTTTTTAAACATAATAAACATAATAATAATAATATTTAAAATAAAAAATAATATATTTTTGGCATTAGATTATTTTATGCTGGTGCAATGGAAGGTCAAATGCCTGAAATTTTAACAATGATACAAATTGAAAAAAGTACACCTGCTCCTGCTGTATTATTTGTTGTAAGATATAAAATATTAAAATACATTTATTTAATTTAATATTGCAAATAATAATTCCTATAAGGGACTCCTTTCTCTCGTTTATTTAACATCATCAAACATTGGAGTATTAATTAACTACGTTGGATTTGCAACATGGGTAATAAAAATACAATTATACAAATATATATATATTTTGAATAAATTATAAATTAAATATAAATTTATTAATTTAAGTTGAGTATTGGTGCTGCTGTTGTATGTATCCCTGTTCTCCGTTATTATCAACCTGATTTACCAAGACCTATTAGGGTTAATATGATATTTCCAATATTATACATAATTGCAACTATTATCATCACAGTCGTTCCAATGTTTGCTGATCCTATTTCAACAGGTAATAATTAATTATTATATATATTATAATATATATTTATTATTTTATTATTATTATAAATTAATTATAGGTTATGGTACTCTTGTAATCCTGAGTGGTGTACCTGTCTACTTTATATTTGTAGCATGGAAAAATAAACCAAGGGTCGTCAGAAATTTCATCAGTACGTAAATAAATATTATCATATTTCCATTTATTATAAAATAATTATCATTTTTTAATTTTTATTACGATTGAATTATGTGAGTGAATGGATTATTTTTGTATTATTTATAGAAAAATGTACTTTATTTATTCAAATAATATTTTTTGTATCACCACCATATCAGTCTCGTACTCGTCATCCATCAACAAATAAAATTCGTCGGATGTCAATTGCACTATCAAATATAATTTTAGGATCAAATGAAATAATAACTGATCAAAATAGAAATATATCAATATCTGCTGCTACAATGGAAAGAGTTTTATTACCAAAATCATCAATAAACCAACATCAAATATTACATGGAAATATACAAAGTGATTCAAGTAGTCCACCTACGGATCAAGAATCACCAAATGAAAAATCACTTTTAATTAGACCAAGATCAAGGACTCTTAGTGGACATCAATCTCAAATCAATCATCAAAGATCAAGATTATTATCATTCTAAATTCATTATTACTCCTACATTATTTAACATCACAATCAATCATTACACAATTCATCCATCCATTCATTCATTCATACATTACTATTTTATTGGGTATTTTTTGTATTTATTTATTTATTTATTTATTAATATTGGTGATGGGTTGAATGAAATGAATGGGGAAATTTATATTTTATTTTTTAATTTTTATGCTTATTTGAGTTTTTTTTAATTTTGATTTTACAGATGCTGGAACTGGATTTCTACAAAAACTATTTATAGTTTTGAGACCAAACTAAAAAAAAATATTCAAAAAAAATGCAGGTGCTTTTATGCTTCTTTAATTTTTTGTTTAAAATAATTATTTCATATTTTAATACATTTAAAAAATTAATTTAAAAAGTTTAAAAATGATTCAATCGTTATTTATTTTTAATTAGCAATTTTAGTTTTAGCAAATGTAAATATTAGAAATTAGGATTAATATATTCATAACATAATTCCTAAAAATTTATATGAATTTAATCATGTATTTTTTTTAAAAATATTTCAGATACGATGACATTACTTTGTCAAAAGTTGATGATTGTTTTACCTCCTCAACAACCTCAAAATGTCTAAGAAAAAATCAATCATGAATTGCTATTTGCTATTAAATGAAAGTTGTAGCTTTAATTAGAATTATTAGGAAGAAAAAAAGGGGAAATTGTCCAGTTTTTGTATTTGTGTGAGTTTAAATTTTTTTTTTCAATTATAATTTATTCGTATTTGTTTTATAGATTAAAGAATGATTTTAGTTTGTTTTCCTTTTCTATTATTATGGTGTTGTCTTCCTTAAATATTTTGCCTTTATGACAATATATTTGCTAAAAGAAAGAAAAAAAAAGAAGTAATTAATTAATTATTAATGTATTGTTATTAATTTTTGTGTTGTGACAATAATTTGCCAAATTGTAATATGAAAAAAGTATAATTTAGTAATGAATTAATTATTGTAAAGTGGTTTTTCGTCTTGTAAAAATGACAAAAGAAAAGAAAAGAAAGAAATTTAGTTTGTTTTTTGTGAAGATAGAGTGCAGGATTGATTCTAAAATCAGATAAGCGGTAGTAAAAAAGAGAAAGTAAAGTAAGTATAAAATGTTATAAAAATGGGAGAAAGATGAAAAATAATCCATAAAATACAAGATCATATCTCAATTTTCTCCATCCAAATATTATTGGAAATGATTAGTAAAATGAAATTAAAAAATTAGAAATATTAATTTAGTCTGGAATTATAAAATAGAAAAATAAATTAAATTTATAACAAAAATAAATATCGTATTTCTCTTTTATTTTAAAAATTTAATTGTTTATAAAGTAAACTAAAGAATTGAGTTTACTTAATTGTTATTGTTAACATTGTGAGAGAAAGTTTTTTTTAGTAATTATATAGTTTGTAACGTGTCGTATTTGATGATAAGGTATTGAGTTACTAAAAGTAAAGGAAAGTAAAGTGAATGAGGGGATAGGAATAGGTTTTTACTTTTACTAAAAATATAAAAACGAAGAGAAAGAAGAAAGGTGTTGAATTTTACTTTTTTTTTTGTTTGATAAGATTCGTAAAAATGATTATTTTTAAACTTCTTAAGAAAAAGTTTGTTGGAATTTAATTTTGATTTTTTGAAGAAATTTTGTACCATTTTTTGGTATATGTATTTTAAAGTTATAATAAAATACGAAATAAGGATCCTTAATAATTAAAGGAAAGAACAGATAAATGAAAAGAGTGAAATTTAAGTTAAAAGGGTGATTGGGGGTATACGGGGGGGGGGGTTGGTTTTGTGGATGAGAAAAGTTTAATTAATGTTGTGATGGAATAAAATTAATTGATTGAATGTTGATGTTGAGTAGAAAAGGGAGTAAACTGGGGTAATTTTATCTTTAATCTTTTTTTCACAACTTAATTAGAACCAATTTAATACTCTTTGGAGATCCACCCAACCAACTTCACCCCTCCCCTCCCCCCCACCTCACTACATCCCCCCACCAGTACCAGTGTTGTACCACCCTTTTCCTTTCCTTTCTCCCTCCACTCATTCACTCACTCACTTTTCACCCTCAAATTAATCCCAAATGATCTCCAAATTATCAAGGGATATCCAACATAACATAAATTCACCTCCCCCCCCACCATAATCATCATCTCTACACTACTTAAATACTTAAACATTTTAACTTACTCTTCATAATGACATTTTTAATAATAAAAAATGTTGAAGAGTGAAAGAGGGATTTGTAGTGAATTTGATGTCGTAAATCGTTTAAGGTCGAGGGGTAGAAATTGAGGTTGACTTTTCTAACTTCTTCCAAAATTGGTAGAAAACTTTAAGTTAAGGAAGAGAAATATTTCTTAGAGTTGTTTTGTTTTTGTAGGAAAAAATAAGGTCAGTTTAAATTAATCAAATCTTATTTTTCTTATTTTTCCTCCCTTTTTTCTTGATCTTTCTTTTTTTATTTTATTCTCTTGTGACCGATAAATTAATAAAGGAGTGAAGGGTAGAGATTCCAAAAGCAGGAAAAAAAGAAGAAGAAGAATTCACATTGTATCTCCAATATAAAATTATAATAAAACTCAACCTCAACTCTTTAAAGAGATATTCAAATGTTTATATTGAGATGGATGTATTTTATTTTGAATTCTGTCATTTTGATTTTATAAAAAAAGGAAGGGAGGATGATAAAATGGGGATGGATTGATTTAGTAAAGAGGCTTTTAAAAATGTAATCTTCACAATTCGCATCTGCTCTCCTTTTTTTCAACTGAGCCCTTTCTCATGTTTTCATTAACAAAAAATAAGTAATAGTTAAGGGTCTCCTCTTCAACAAAACCACCACCATCCACTCCAGGATTAACTTCAATCAAAAATCATACTCTGGAAAAATAATATTAACCAATACACAACCCATCATCATCAATACACAAAACACTCATATCAATTAAAATTACTCCAAATAGAGTGAATGTATCATATAATAATCAATGTATACTCTTTAAAAAATTATTGATTTTAAGTTAATGACGAAAACGACCAATAATTGTTCCCCTGTTAATTAAAAAAAGTTTTTTATTATATTGAGTCTTTGATGTTTTGTAGCGTGTTTAAGAGATCCATCCATTCACTCATTAATTTCAAGATTATTTATTAAGTATCTCTTGTTGTGTAATAGTAATCCTTTATTATTTTTTCAACACACGCCATTACATTACACATACACTCACACCCACTTCAAATCAATAAAAAATAATATTATTAAACAATATTATCAATTTACTAGGATTTCAAATTCATAGGAAGGAAAGGGTATGAAAATATGATGATGATTAAGAGGAGAGGAGGGTATAAAAAGTTAGAAAGTCAACAAAAAGACACTTTTCTCCTCCTCTTTAATTTGTTTGTTAACAAAGAGTGGAAAGTTTCTTTTAATTTTCTCTTTTGTAGGGATTTTAAATTTATGTTTTACTTTGTTGTATTTTGTATAGTTAATTAATTAGTAGGTATAAAATTAGAAATTGTGTTTGGATAAATTTGGTTGTGATGATGATGATGATGATGATGTTGTTGTAATTTGAGATATAAGAGAAAGAAAGTATAAATTAAATTTGTATTTATTAATTATAATCCACCCACTCAATCCACTTAAATTTTATTCTTCATGTTTTACTTCCATTAACAACAAAATCAATAAACATTAAATTTATATTAACTCTTCTTTCTTTCTTTCTTTTCTTTTTTTTGTATTTTACTCAATCGACTCTTTTCTATCCTTGAATCCATCCCTCCTTTTTTTCTTTTCACTCTACCACTTTTATATATCTTTTCTCCTATTTTTAAAAGAAAAAGAGAAAGAAAGAAGAAGAAAGTTTTCTGAGCCAATGATTTCCTGACTCCTCCCGTTTACTTACTTTTTGCAAGCCGCCATGCCATTTCCTCCAACTCAACAGACCAGAAAATAAGAACAAACTCCCCACCCTCAAAATAATCAAAATCATCATCTTATACAACATCAACACAACAAAAAAACTCCAATTTCAAACTACTTTTATTCTTCAATTTTCAAAATCACACCTCAAAATCCAATCTCAAAATCAAATCATTCTTCCTTCCTCTTCTAAAACATCATCTCATCACTTTCTCCCATCCCTCCCATCCCCATCTTATACAACCCTAAATAAATCTACTCATAATTCAATGTCTCCATACTCACATACACATAATTCATAATATTAATATAACAAAGGAATTGAAAGAGTTAATTTATTTTAGAATGGGTTAATTTTTTATTTTTTTGTAATGTTATTTGAGTAGGATGAGTTTAGAAGAAGATTTGATTTTTTTTTGTGTATTGAGATGAGGATTGTAGAGTATTGTAGTTATAGTATTTTGTATAACAAAAGGACTCTGATTGGTTGAAATTGAAGCTATAGAGTTGAAGAGAAGGAGAGAAAATTGGAGTGGAATTGTAGAAAATAGAGTGAAAGTAGTATAAAAGTGAAAGGAAAAAAGAAAGATAATAAAAGTGAGAGAGATAAAGAAAGAAAGAAAGAAAAAAGAAAAGAAGGGATTTACTCTTTTTAAGGTGATTCTAGATTTCGTGGTAAAATCCTCTTACAATAAATTCAGGAATACGAATCTAACAAGATCAACCCAAAAAAAATACCATCACATTCTTACCCCTTGTTTTTTTTATAACTCCACCCTTATTCTTCTTCTTCTTTTTAAATAATATATTTATGTTTTTTAATAATAATTTATTTTATTAAATGAAAGATAATACAAGAGGTGAATTAATTTTATTATTATTTTAATATAATAATTAAAAGAGATGAATAAATTATAGAATAAAAGTATATTAATAATATAATAATGGGTGGTTTTATACAGGATGATGGGAGCACCACCAATAATTAAATTATACAAATGGAAGATTATACTATTGTAATATTGTTGTTAGATTGTTGGATCTTGTTGTTGTTGTTGCTGATGATTGGGATGATGGGAATGAATTTGTGTAAAATGTTGGTAATGTTGAATAATTATTTGATGTATTTCCATCAGATTGATTTTCATGATAAAGGATAGGAACTCTGACTAGGCGTTGAGCAGCATGAGCCATATTTGCTGCTTCTAATTCAGCAGCCAATTGTCGTTTCCATTTATTACGACGATTTTGAAACCATATTTTTACCTATAACAAAATAATATTTAAACTCACAGTCTCTTTTATATTTATTGATTGAAATCCAAGGCTTGACCATTACACAAAATATAAACTCTTCTTTTATACTTTCCTTTCATCCATTTCATACACATGGATACTCAAATACATTAAATAATACATCCTTCTTCCTATCCAAAAGATATCATATTTCATGAGTGATGAAAACCCTAAACAGTAACTACAAAATACTCCATTATAAAATATAAAATATCAATTAGTAAATAATATTCTACAAACACACAAATAATCAATACAAATATTATATATTTAACACCATTACATTATCAACAAACTATAGAAAAATATTTAAATGAAATAATGTTAAGAAAATTATGGATGTAAGGTAAACATTTTAAATGTTTTGAAGTGTAATTTTAAAAAAAAAAAATTTTAAATAAAATTGGTATATTTTTTATTTTTTGTAAAGAAAATATTTAAGGGTAATTTTGTTAATTTTTCTTTTGTTATTTTAAACGTGTTCCGAAAGCGACTAGAGATTATGTTTATGGTTGTATTTTGTTTGATTTGAGTGAAAATAATATTTGAGTTTGAGGTTGGGTGGTAAATGATTGAAAATATTGATAAGATTATTTCTATCCTTTTTTTTTGTAAAAATAAAATAATTTTACCTGTGTTTCAGTAAGATGTAATGAAGCAGCAAGGCCTGCTCTCTCTGAGCTTGAAAGGTATCTTTTAACATCAAATGTTGATTCCAATTGAAATACTTGACTCCTTGAAAATACTGTACGTGTTTTCTTTTTTCTTTTAGATGGAGATTGAGATTGTGAATTTGAGGAATTATTATTATTATTATTATTATTGTTATGATTATGATGTTGATGTTGAATAGAGGGTGAATGAGTTTGATGTCTAGATTTACTATTACTGTAGGCTGGATTAGATTTAGATGATTCTTCTTTAGATATTTCTGATTCTGATTCAAAATCATCAGGATCCGTATCAACAATATCTCCACCAGTTCCACCAACCCCACCACCACTTCCACCACATCCTCCTCCTCCTTTTTCACCAACTTCAATTGAACTATTACGAGAATTTGGACGACCACCATCAGATGAATAACAATCAACATCATCACCAACATAACCAATTCTTACTATTATATATAATAAAATTTATATTAATTAATTATATATTATTAATTATTTATATAATAAAATAAATCCATTCCATACAATTATTTGATGTATTTGACTGTGTTGAAGGTGTTTGTATATTTGTAGAATGATGGATTGGATTTGTCCATGGATACCAACAACCTCCTCCACTTCGACTAAAATCATGAGATCCATATAAACTAAGGAGTGCTGCTGAATGTGTGGCTGAAAATGCAAATGGAGAGACAAGGCCGAGTCTAAAAATATTAAAATTATATTTTTAATTTAATGTTAAATAGAGTGTAATATTTTGATTTATTTTTAAGTGAGTGTAAGTGAATGGATGGATGAATTAATTTGTAAGAGAGTAAAAGAAGCCATAGTTAAAACTATTTTATTTTTGTTAGGTTTCTTAACCCCTCTTTTTCTTTAATGAAATTTAATATCATAACATCAGCTACTTTTTTTTTATAATATAAATACATTAACATTAAATATCTTAAAAAGGTTTCAAGAATTAGGATCAAAATCAACTAAATTCTATCCTATTCTCTTTTATCTCATTTTATTCTCTTTCAATAAAATACAAAAGAAATATTTACAAAACAAAATCACTTTCTAAACTTACAAAATTAAATTACGAAACTCAAAATTTTTAAAAAAATATTAATTTAGTAAGCACTAAATAAAACATTAAATGATTTAAAAAATTCCAATTGGATTATATTTAAAATGAAATAAAAGAAATTTGATATTACCTTGATAGTAAATTTGTATCATGATTTAATATTAGATTATCCGTATGATGTAAATCTCTTCCATAATTTTTATTATTATGAAAATTATTTGTTTTAGAAGAAGCAAGTATTGATGCTATTGAGAATGTTGAATTATTAGAATATGTATGGGATGATTTAGTATTATTAATTGAATGATTAGGTGATGGAGATCGTGTTACTTCAACTGGACTTGAACAATCACTTGAATCAGAATTCATTTTTATAATTATTATACACTCTCACTTTTATTTTATTTATTTATAATAATATTAAATATTTTTTAATTGAATTCAATTGAGGAGGAACCCACCTCAGCACAATAACAATTCAACCCTCCTCACCCTTGGAAAATAGAAAATGAAATGAAATGACTGAGTAGGGATTGGACAGAACCAAAAATAAATTTCAGAGAAAACAAATTCCACGCCTCAAAAACTAAACTCCATGCCATGCGTATACACCAAAAACATAATATTAAACCAACCCACTTAACACAAACACATACCAAATACACACATACATATCTTACATATACATATTAATAAATTAATAATACAATCAATCAATAATACATTAATTATACTCTTACAATTTTAAAAACAAAATCTAATTAAAAATTCTAGAGAAAACTCTGTTAAGGTTAGCTTAAAAAAAAAATTATTTATTTATTCCAACCACTTAATTATATTTTCTATCGTTGGTTAATTCATCCTAAATGAATGAAAGAGAAATTTTTTAGTTGTTGACTGTTGTATTTGAATTGATTAATGGAAGATATATATTTTTTTTTCCTAATCTTCGCTTCAACTCCTTTTCCAAATTACTCACTCTAAAAACTTTTCTCTTTTATTTCTCTCCAAGGAAATAAATTTTCTCCTCCTCCTCTTCATCGTCATCCTCTTCAAATAATACACCCAACCCACACACACAAAAAAAGATCACTTCCAAATTACACTCAAGAGACAAATGATCTGATGAGAGTATTATACACTCATTCTTTCTTTCTTTTCACTCACTTATAAATATACTTACCACACCACATACACATTAAACATATTATATCTAATACTTTTTCTATAGTATAGGAGTTACTATGTTACCTTAGTAATTGAGTAAAATAAAGAATAAAAGTAAAAGATACAAGTTTTGGTGGTGATTTAATTGGAAGTGATTTTGTATAGAATATACACTCTACACAATATAGATCATATTACAAATTGTCCATTTTAACTTAAATCCACTTTCCAACTTATAATTACTACTCATCTATATAATACATGTACTCTACTCTTTTACTCAAAAATAGAAATTGGAAACCAAAAACAACCCCCCTTTCCCTTCACCCCATCCCATCCCTACCCTTCATTCTCCTTTCTTTCATCATCTCATCTTCATCATCATCATAATATTCTACTCTCTCATTATATCAAGGACCCCTAAAATATACTAATCATCATCTACTTCCTTACAAAAAAAAATAAGAGAGACACACGTTGAAAAAAAGAATTACAATAAGAAACTTCATTTTAGTAATTTGAGATTGATTCTTTTGAAATTTTTATTTCCTGGAGCTAAGAGGAGGAGGGAGGACCCTCTCCTCCTCTTTTTAATAAATAAAATACCCAAACCACACATACAAATAAAATATTATATTCCAAACACACTATTTTTAACCTTGAATAAATAAATTGGATTAAACATAATAATTTAAAAAGAATCTTTTATTCTTTTCTTGTTTATTTTATTTGTATAATATTTAGAATAGAATAGAAAAGGAGAGGAGGAGGGTGTTAAGAAAACATTTGAATCCTTCTTCTTGTTCTTGTTCTTAAAAACACCACAGAAATCCTTAATCTTCTAAAAACCACCAACCATCCATCCATCCATACATACAAAAACCAAAGATTTTAAAAGATGAAAAAAAGAAAAGATTTAGTAGAGAGGGGTTAGGTTAGGTTAGGTTAGGTTAGGTTACTTAATTTTAAAAATTAAAGTGTTTCTCTTTTGTAAATTTTTGTGTTTTTGAAGATTAGACTATCTTGTAATCCTGTGCGAAAAGAAGAATAATATTTTATAAGAGGATTTCAAAACAATAAAAACACTTTGAAAAAAATACAAAAGGAATCACTTTAAAATTCAATCTACCTAAATATTACATTCATCATCCCTTCTTTTAAATTTTAATATTATGAATATCCTTCTTTTATAAAATAAAAATAATAGAAAATTAATTTATCTCTTCTCTTGTAGTATAGTTTAATTGAAGTCTTTTTTTTTATTGTAATTTATTGATTGATAAAATGTTGAATGAGAGATCAGTGATTTTTTCTTTCATCTTCTTTTTCTTTTTTTTTCCTACTTAAGCCATTTTCTGGATAAAAGTGGAGGCTAAGTAATGAAAATGAAAACTCAAAGAGAAAATCCAACCCACTCAATCACCACGATCACGCAAATCAATCTCATCCTCATCATATAATCATACTTTGGATATTAATTAAATCCAATATTATATTTAATATTTTATATTTTATATTATTTTTTTTAAGTATTATATTTAAAATTAATAATTATTTATATTTTATTACAAAGAGAATTTAATTAATTTATTTCTAAATTAAATATAATAAATATTTATTATGTAGGTTTTGATTTATCCATTTTATGATGTAGAGGAGTGAAAAAAGGAAATGGGGGGAGGGATAGTAGTTTTTGATATTGTTAATATGATGTAATGTGAGATGAAAAGAAACTTTTACTTTTCATCTTTTCTCAGTCCGACTTTTACTCTCATTTTCTCTTTTTCTCTCCTTCATTATCCTATCCATAAAATGAAAATACCCTCAAGATAAATATAAAATCATCAAAATGGACACTAATTAATCACCTTCATCACTTTTATATTTTATTCAATTAATTTACAAAAACAAATAAATTATAATATAAATAAACAACTAATAATTTAAAATTATTTTTATTTATTTATTTATATTATTTATTTATTTTAAATTTATTTTAATGGATGTTTTGTTTGGATGGATTTTGAGTTGAGGGTATTTTTTTGATCTCTCCGATCGGATTAAGGGCTCTCTTTTGCCACCCTGCTGATCTTTTATTTAAATTCATTCAACCTACATAAGTAAAATACAAAATAAAATAAAAGGAAAAGAAGGAGAAGACTATGATACACTTACACATTTTTCCATCCGACAAATCCGATTTACCCCCACCATGTCAAAATAAACTCAAAATATAAAATACAATATCAACTTCATCATAAACACAAATAACATTCAGAGTTTACTTTAATTTACCTTAAATTATTTATTATAAATTATACACTTATTAAATAACAATAACATTATTCTTACATTTATAAAATTAATTCAATACAACCCCTTAGATTTCTTATGACTGTACAGTCCACTGTTTGATGTAAATGAAATATCACATATTTCACATTTCCAATGTTTTTCCTTAATATGAAGAATATTTATATGCACATTCAGTTCTCTTCTTGAAAGAAATGTTTTTGTACATAAAGAGGATTTGTGGTACCTCTCACCAGTATGTCTACGAATATGTTCAATTAAATGGTGTTTTTGACGACATTCTTTCCCACATTCATTAAATTTGTACTCCTTCAACTTCTCAGGATGTTCATCTGGAATGTTTTAGTTGTGGATTTGAGTTTAATGTGTTTCATTATTGGAACATCGAATAATATTAACAAATTATGGAAGTAATTATTTCTAAACTAATTTTGAAGATTGAATATTTTTATGAGCTTCAACACACTCCTTGGATTTTTTATGTAGATACAAACCACCGTTTGATGTAAAATCCACATCACATACTTCACATTTCCAATGTTTTTCCTTTATGTGACAACGATTTAAATGAACTTTCATGTCACTACTTCTAGCAAATGTTTTTGTACAAAGGGGACATTTGTAGGGTCTCTCACCAGTATGAGTACGAATATGACGAATTAGATCGGTCTTCTGTCCAAATTCCATCCCACAATAATCACATTTGTATTCCTTCAAATTGGCATGGATCTTCATATGATTATTTAAACTACCCTTTTCAGTATACAACTGTCCACATTTAGTACAATGGAATGGTTTAGTTGTGTATTTGATTTTAATGTGTTTTATTAATTGTGGTGTATCTTCTATTTGTAATGGATTCCATCCATCTGAATTACAAAATCCAATTCTATATTTCACTCGTAAATTATTCATTAAATCACCAACATCTTCAATTTTCAATAAAACACCAAAATCACCCTTGTGAATACGCATATGAGACTTTAATTGCTTTTTCCATCCAAATTGTTTTCCACATTTTTTACATTTGTAAGGACTTTCATCTGAATGTACTCCAATGGTGTGATATTTTAATTTACTCTTGGATGGTGCTGGATATTTGCAAATTGTGCAAATGAATTCACTTTCTTTTGTGTGGATTATTATATGATTCTTTAGTTCTGAATTTGTTTTGAATTGTTTTGTACATTTTGTGCAGTTGATGAGTCCTTTTCCAGTATGATCCTTCAAGTGGTTGTTCAGTTTCTGTTTCGTTATGAATTTTTTATTGCAGTATTTACATTGAAATGGTTTTTCTCCTGTGTGGAGTCTTTCGTGGGACTTCAATACTCCACTTGTTCTAAATTCTTTTTTACAAATATTACATTGATATGGTTTTTCATTCGTGTGTGTCCTCATGTGGTTGAATAAATTAAATTTGGTTTTAAATGATTTTGTACACCATGAGCAATTAATTGATACAACGTCAGAACTACAATTTGATTGTCGTTTAAGATTCTTTGACATTTTTCAAGATTTCTTTAATAATTCCCAAGAATTTTGAAATGTTGGGTTTCTTTACTGTTTTTTTCTTTTGATTTCACTTAAATTTCCTAAAAGAGAAAATAAGATAATTATATAATGTTTATTTTAATTTTGATAGATATTAAATATTAACTTACAATGTTTTAATATTTCACAATTCTTAAATTATTCGTATTTGGAGATTTGAGTTTTTGTTTGGAATGGGAAAAGAATATTATTTTCTTTAGTAGTTAAATGGTTAAATCCAAGGCAAGAATGAGCTATTACAAAGGAAGGAATACTTGCCTTTCTTTTTTTAACTATGGATTAAAGATCTAAACTTAAAATTAAATTCTGAGAAGTTAAAAGAAAAAACTTAGACCTTGTACATTACATTTACATGTTTTAAACCATTTTAGTTTGAAAAGTGATATCGGTGGAGGCATTTTTACTTATTCAATGAACAATAATAAGGATATTGTGAGAGAAATTAATTTTATTATTTAATAATTTGGATGATGATGAATTATTGAATAATTTAGATTCTTTTAGTAATGACTAAGAAGCATGAGAATACAATCACAAAGACAGTAAATACTGCAACAATTAGTCCAAATACTCCCATGATAAATAATTGTAGATCCAATTCTTCCATTATTTGTGCAGAACAACCCTATAAAAAATAAAATTAATATTCTGAATATAAATTATTTAAAATTAAAATACTTTTGTGTGAATAAATTCATGAGCTTTCTCATTATCTGGTAGCATATTTTGTCCACAAGCACTTTCTGTTATATCCAATTCAGCCCAATTTTTATCCAAACAGCAAGAAGGTGGTACACGAAGACTCGTCAATCCAAATTCAACAGATTGCCAATCAGTGTAATTATCAACACCACAACAAGAATACTAAAATAAATAATTTATTTATTTATTTTTATAATAATTTATAAATTAATAATAATAATTAATATTTTTATTATTACTTTTTCCTGTAATTTATCCCAAGCAATTGTAATATTTCCTCCAGTATTATTATATTTTTTATTATTTTTAGAAATTCCATAATCAACCATAAGTTCCTTGAGTCTTTTAACAACTTTTTCATGTGATGCCATACTACTAAATGTACTTCCAGCAGCAGAAAATTGTGCCATACAAATACATGCAAAGATAATACAATACTAAAATATAAATTACAAATTATTTTTAAATTCAATGGATGGATTTTTAAAATTAAATTAAACTTACAACAAGCCAAAGGAATGATTTTTTAAAGAATTGTGCCAATAGACCAATTAAAGCACCAATAAAAAGAGCAGCTCCAGTTACAGAATAAATTGTTCCAGTTCCACGTGTTACATTCAATTGAATCTCCTCACCAAGGATACTTTTCTCACCTCTTTGACAAAAATGAGCAATCAAATACAATCCAATACCAAGAATCTATTTAATAAAACATAAACATAAAATAAATTATATTTATTATTATAATTTATAACTTACAATACAGAAAATATGAAATGTGTAATAAGTAACACGTATTGATTTAAGTGATTGTTTGTTTCGAACATTTTGACGATAGTGTCGTCGAATTTCATCATCATCATCACTCCACATCCTTCTTTTTCTTTCTCTTTTTTAAATAATTTCAAAAAGAAGAAAAAAATGGAATAAAAGAAATACTTTTATTCCTAAAAAAGGTTCCTTAATTGGAGTCCATTTATCCAATTTCCAAAAAAAGAAAACAGTTTTTTGTTTTGTTGAAAGATTCAAAGCAATCCTTGCCATAGAAACATCATCCTTTACTAACACTAACACATTACATAAAATCCTAATCTCTCTTTCTCTTTTTTCTAATTCTAAATCATTTCATCCACGCATTTTAACAATCCTATAAATTAATAATATTAAAATCAATCATTTATTTTAACCGAAGTAATTCACAAAAACAATTCCATAACCTTATTGTAAAATTAATGTAATTTTAATAATAATTTTAAGATTAGGAATATTTATAAGTAGGGATGATGTTAAGTTAATTGTGGTATTTAAGAAAATGAGGGAAATAGCCCGGCGAGACCAGCCCGAATTTTTATTTAAAAAATCGATAACTTTTGAACGGGGACCTTAA